>JAOUQW010000024.1:12240487-12252563 GCA_028565825.1 Olivaichthys viedmensis | reverse complement strand
AAAGGGAGAGAAAGAGAGAGAGAGAGAGAGAAAAAAAGAGAGAGAGAGAGAGAGAGAGAGAGAGAGAGAGAGAGAGAGAGAGAGAGAGGGCAGGCCTAAATAAAAGCCATAGTTTCAGACTGTGGGTTGGATGGTGGTATTTTAAAACCAATTACGCATTCTACTCTGGAAAGTGAGCAACTTTTTTGTCAAATTTAAAGGAGCAGTTTGTAATTTTCGAGCCCTCTGATGTAATATAGTTCCAATTTAATTTGTATATTTATTTCTGTTTAATAATAGGCTTATTCTGGTGTTTTAAAAAAAATAAACTGTTGATGTACAAATTCTATTACTTTAGCCGAATGATGTTTTTGAGACAAGTGCGTGGTGATTTAGAGAAGCAGTCTGCACAATCAGCTTCCCTCACTTGTTCGCAAACATTAGCCTCAGAGCTCCAGTACAAAACCAAAGAGGCCGAATCTTGGCTGATCAGCTAGGGAGGACAATACGGGACTTTATGAGAAATAAATCAATAAATCAATCAATAAATAAATGTGGAAATAAAATAAATACATAAAATAAATGTGCGACAGAAATGTAGAAATAAATAAATAAATGAATAAATGTGGGACAGAAATGTATAAATAAATAAATAAATGAATAAATGTGCGACAGAAATGTAGAAATAAATAAATAAATAAATGAATAAATGTGCGACAGAAATGTAGAAATAAATAAATAAATGAATAAATGTGCGACAGAAATGTATAAATAAATAAATGAATGAATAAATGTGCGACAGAAATGTAGAAATAAATAAATAAATGTATAAATAAATTAATGAATGAATAAATGTGCGACAGAAATGTATAAATAAATGAATGAATGTGCGACAGAAATGTAGAAATAAATAAATAAATGAATAAATAAATAAATGTATAAATAAATAAATGTATAAATAAATAAATGAATAAATAAATAAATAAATGAATGAATAAATGTGGTACAGAAATGTATAAATAAATAAATAAATGAATGAATAAATGTGGTACAGAAAAGTAGAAATCAACTACATTTGAGGTAAAAAAAAAAAAAAAATTGTAAATACCCTTTTTTTTATTATTATTATTATTATTATTATTATTATCCGAATTATTGCGATTAAATGTAAGCGAGTCCCCAAAAAAAATTTTTTTGTAAATACCCTTTTAAAATGATTATTATAATAATTCTGATTCTGATTCTGATCCGAATGAAATGCGCGTCGCAATGCGCCGTGCCGCGTGGCGGCGCTGTGATATTAACGCTGGTCCAGCGCAACAGTCTCGAGCTCTTGTTCCGATTCCTGTTGGTTTGGTGATGTAATGAAGTAAAAGAGGAGTGAAAATGGCGGAGAACAGTGGCACAGATCCTGCCGCGGACAGGGACGCCGACGAAAATGCCGCCGCCGCCAGCGGGACCATCATTATGGTCACGGTGAAGACACCCAAGGACAAGGAGGAGATCGCCATCTCGGAGGATGCGTCTGTCGCACAGGTGTGTCTGATGCGGCCACGAACGGGCAGTGCAGTTCTCTCGGCCAGTCAGCTGCTCGCGCCGTGGGAATGGCCGCTTCAGCCGAGCTAAGCTAAGCTAAGCTAAGCTAAGCTAACTCGCTAGCTTACGACGACAATAAATTCCCAACGGCCTCTTTTTGGAGGAGTAAAGACGCGATGATTCCTCAATTGAAACCCATTTTTGTGTTGGTATTTTAGGGCGTTGCGGATCACTTGTGTGCGCCGGTTATCGCCGGTTATCGCCGGTTATCTCGGTGGGGAGGAAAATAAACTTTGGGATGACGCTGTGAGTTTTTAGCTTTCGGAACGTTTACCGGCTATGGCGGCGGCCAACTGGAAGATTCTGCGGCCGAATCCCAAATGTCTTCCTCTGTGACGCGGAGTACACTAACGAGGCTGTGTGGAACTCCCGTGTTCGATATCGCACCGCGTAGTGCACTTTGCGTAGGGAGCAGCGCGCGGTTTGGGTGTTGCCCTTTTTATTTAGATTAGCCAAATAGACACAGAGGCTAGGCTCACATTTGTTTTTTTTTTTTTATAGCGGTTTATTAGTGACTTATTAAACGCTTTTTTATTTTTTTTAAATTAATTAATTTGTTTATTATTTGAATAAATGTGACGGTTATTTTACCTACGTGGCTGCTGTTTATAGTCTTTATTTATTGCGTCGATGTGGGTCTGTATCATGCATGGCTATGGATAGCTAAGCGGCTAGCTAGCGTTAGCTGGCTCAGGGAAGGTTCTAGATTCGCTTTTTTCTTGGACGTCTTTAGTTTCAGGTCTTTGTTTGTGTTGTCGGTGAAAGGACGGGCGGTTGGTTTAGACTTAAATGAGCTCCTGCTTTTTGGATGTCCATGTTTAATTACTGCTCGGTATGTTCGCGTTGGCGTAATTGATTTTTCAATTATACAAATCAGGCGTACGGGTGGAGCGATATGAACGGTTCACGGTGTGATCATCGGTACCACTCGATATCATGGTTTTTCGGTATATCACGGTATTAAATGTTTTTTTTTTATTTATTGTTTTTACGAACTGCTGTGATATTTTTTTTTAAACGTCACGTTCAGAGACTTGGGTTTAGTCATTAGTATATTTAAAAAAAAATATTAATAATAATAAAAAAAAAAATATTTTATTTTGCTTGGTATGTGATGTGTATTCATTTGTGACATCATCTCAACAGGTGTTGTGTACTTATTTCCAATATCCTGGTGTACAACATACCATCACGCCTTCGAATCTTACGCAATTGCTGATTAACGTAATGGCGTATTTATTTTTGATTCCATTAACAGGTACAGTTGAGTGCAAAAGTTAGCGTTCCCCCATGGGCGCTATTTTTCAATTTATTTCTTCCATTGACGTCTTGGCAGAGTTAGAACGGATATATCAAGACGAATGGGTGAATATTTGCTCAGGAAATCTGGCCGCGTTGGAACAGAGTTCATGATGGTTTAGGACTGTCACAATTATTACATAATCTCCCTTTCGCAATTATCTGAACTCATCTGGATTTTTTTTGAGCAGATAGCGATCAACCGGTAGATTTCACAAGCATGTTTCCAAATAAATATATTTATATGGACAAGCTGAAGATCTCGCCGAACACAAGGCTCACACTTGAGTGAGTTCATTAGTATCAATAATTATATTTTAATCATTTTTCTCACTTGATCCAAGGCTTTGATGTGTTTTTTCGTGTAACACATTGAAGTTGCAACTTGGACACTATTGATAACTTGTAGAGGTGTTTTCTCTATGGATAAGTCATTTAGGCATTAGTATGGAAATCTTCAGCCACCCAAAAAGTTTCATTTTGTGGAAATTGACAAAACATTGTTGCACAATTTCTAAAGTTCTACTGTTTAAAACAAAGCCTTGTTTTAAACTAGTAGGGTTTTTTATATATTTTTATATATATATATATATATATATATGTTTTTCTTTCTCACTGTGCAAAAAGGGGCACTTATGTCATATTTCTGACCATGTATCACTTGTAAAAGTAATAAAATTGCCGAAGCCAAGTCAGATTGTAAACGTGTACCTGTAACATTTTTCATTTCTTTTTTATTTCCGAAGTTTAAAGAAGAAATCTCCAAAAGGTTCAAGGCGAAGCAGGACCAGTTAGTCTTGATCTTTGCTGGGAAAATCCTGAAAGACGGAGACATGCTCACTCAGCACGGCATAAAGGATGGCCTCACCGTTCACCTTGTCATCAAAACTGCACAAAAGTAAGATGTCCATAATGCGCTCATGACTCGAGCAGTAAATGTGAACCACACCATAAATACTTTGCAAAGGCCGTAAAAAAATATTTATGATCAGCAATACATGACTGCGTGTGCCTTGATTCACGTTAATTTGATTTATGGCTGTCCTCCCCGTCCAGGGCTACAGGGGGCAATTCCACGGCTGCTTCGTCCAGCTCCGGCGCGTCGCAGGTCAGCAGCGGCACCGCGGGCACCGCTAACGCCAATCCAACGGGCAACCTGGGGACATCGCAGGGCAGCGGGCCATCGCCGGCCCCCTCCCAGCCAGCCAACATATTTAGTAAGTGCAGGGTTGTTGCTGCTTTTGCAAAGCCGCAAGAGTTTAGATTCGAGCGCCGCGCAGTTATTGCCCCTGGGAGCAAAACAAAACCAAAGGTTAATAAAGCAAACGTACTTCTATATGTTAGTAATTGAGCTTTTAGCTACTTTTATCAATTTGAAATGAAGGTAAATCTTAAACTGAAATGAGAAATTGTTGCCACACATGCCGCAAATCAGACGCTTCTGAAATCACACCGTAAGCTATTCTAATCTTTTTAATTCGCAAAAGACCAAAATGCCAACCCATCACTACAGTGTGTGGTGCCAATATTTTTGCACTGTAGTCCCTGTTTCTGAATAAAAATTATTTAATATCTTTACTTATGACAATACATTTATAGGTTATAATATGTTTATTATAATAATACAGATGCATATCTGGCATTTTGTGGATGGAATGGAAATTGTCGTTATATCGTTTTGAGACTTCCCAAGCATGATGCTTAGTGTTACTCAGAAATGCACGAGATCAATCTTAGCTAAGCTTAAAAACATCCTGAGTTCTAATAACCCTAGGATTCTGACATCAGCAGGTTCTCCTAACTGATGCTGAGTTTTAAAAGTGAGAATCTAAGCTAATGATTTTACTGACAGTAGCCGTTTAGTTAAGGATGGAGTTCGTGCAAGCATGGCGCACAAACTATAAAAGTACATTTTGGAAATATTTCCTTCTCTCTAGCACTTCATCACATGAATTTGACTATTGACAGACCAATAGTGGCCGGCGTAGACGAGGAAAAGTCGCAGAAATATAGACATGCATGTTAAGCTGCCGAGCGACGGCGCAAAGCGTGTACGTTGTTTCCGTGTTCTCTATTTATCTTTCGCATGGCTCTTTCCTTCGCTCTGTCGGATTGTGTTATGTGTGGAATTGGTGTTGGACATCTTTTTCAACAGTATCTTTTTTTTTTTCTTCCCAAAAGTCCTGCTTATGTTTTAAAGCTTCAAATGGTTTAGCGCTGGCGTATCTTGCTGATCTTCTGAAGCAGTACAGCCCATTTTAGACAGATGTTGTACAAGTGTAAATGCATCCGTCTCTCCAAGCCGAATTTGACAACCAAAACCCCCTTTTCGTATGTCAGGAAATTGAATTTCGATGCTGCAAACATCTTTTGCATGAATTAACTGGAAATGAGAGACGACAACAGGAAGTTGGTGGTCAAGTGTAACGGCACAATTTGCTTATTACACGCGGTAGAACAATTGGATTTCAGTCTGGCTAACCAGAGACGCTTGAGTACGAGTGTAAATGCATGTGGTTGAAATCTTATCAGGATCACAATCCAGATACAAGGCGCAAGAACCGACCAGGCCACATTACAGTGTTCGGAAAATGGACAGCAAGTTGTAGTAGACGAAGCCAATAGATCTTTCTTCCCACAACTCTTATCTCCACTCACTCGCTGCGTGTTTGGTCCGCTTGTCCTCAGCTGGGTTTGGTGACCTGTCTAGTCTGGCCAACATGGGCATGGGCTCAGCCAACTTCATGGAGCTGCAGCAGCAGATGCAGCGTCAGCTCATGTCCAACCCCGAGATGCTCTCGCAGATCATGGAGAACCCCCTGGTTCAGAACATGATGTCCAACCCGGACCTGATGAGGCAGATGATCATGGCCAACCCACAGATGCAGCAGCTGATGGAACGCAACCCGGAGATTTCACACATGCTCAATAACCCCGAGCTGATGAGACAGGTTAGTGAAGGGGGAAGATCAGCTATATCGTTAAGAGCTCATCTTTTGGATCTTTTCTTAAACAGAGCAGCAGGTTACACCAGATGTGTAATCTGTTGTGTAACGAATTCAATTTGAGCTTCGAGTTGCATTGCACTACGTTTACCGATTTTAAAATGTAATCGAAAGGCTGAACTATAATATAAAATATAGTAGGGCTGTCAGATTTATTTAAAATGTTTAGCATTCAAAATGAAGCATTTTCACACACAATTAACATTAGCAGGAACGCTACACTATGCGTTCGTATGATATAAACCGCAGAAGGTGAGAAATGTCACTTTCTTAAGCAAAGAAAATTTCAGAGGCCAAATCATAAATTTATCATAAGCTTTTAATGTTTATTTATTTACCCACAGTAATGTATTCTTGTTGCTGATATTTAACTAAACTTTGCATTTCTGAATGTACAGTACCGTAAGCGTACTTTTTTCAAATGTGAAGTCTGTGTGTGCCCTTTCTCTGAGAAATGAAACCTTTTGTCTTTATTTAGACAATGGAGTTGGCAAGGAACCCTGCTATGATGCAAGAGATGATGCGTAACCAGGACCGGGCGCTTAGCAACCTAGAGAGCATCCCCGGGGGATACAACGCTCTTCGGAGGATGTACACAGACATTCAGGAGCCTATGTTTAGCGCCGCACGCGAGCAGGTCTAGAAAACGCGTTACATCAGAACAGTATTTTGGACATACTTAGCCTACAATACTTTTCTATTTTGGTAATTTGCAAAACCAATAACTGCTTATGGCTAGGTTTGGAAGTTGCCTTTACTCCAATGGCACCTCACCATTGCGAATACAGATTGCTGATGTTTAGTCTCATTTCCCCTATTCGTGCAGTTTGGGAACAATCCCTTTTCAGCCTTGGGTGGGAACGCAGATGGCTCGGGGGTCCAGCCCTCCAGGACGGAGAACCGAGAGCCACTGCCAAATCCCTGGGGACCCCCTGAGACCGGCTCCTCTGGGACTGGCCCCGCCACCACCACCACCACCACCACCACCAGTAGCTCTAGCACGAACTCCACCACCCCCAGTGTCTCCAACCCCTTGGGCATCAACTCTTCCAGCTTGGGCTCCGGTACCACCTCCTCTGATCACTTCACACGTGTTTAAGAAATGTGAACTCTTTTTAAAATATGTGTTTTTAATAGAATGATTAAATGTTATAACATCTTTGTGTATGATTCTAGGCCTAGTTTTAGCGTCATGGTCATTTATCGTAGGAGTGTTTTCGAATAATAATTTTTTTGAGGAATATAGTAACCTTGCCAACAAATAAATAAAAAGCTAGTAGAGGCAAATCACAGTACCGTCCATGGTTCGCTGGTTTAGCATATCTGGGGAAAGTATTCCGTTAATATTGGCATGTTTTGCTCCTGTGTCTTGGGCAGGTATATTCAACAGCCCTGGCATGCAGAGCCTGATGCAGCAGATCTCCGAGAACCCTCAGCTGATGCAGAACATGCTCTCTGCTCCCTACATGCGCAGCATGATGCAGTCTCTGGCGCAGAACCCTGATGTCGCCTCGCAGGTCTGGCACCATTTTAGCACTTATTTTAGAGGACATGCTTTGACCAAAACAGCTAACATTTGCTAATAATGATGGAAAAGCAGCAGCTAAAAATTATTATACAAATAAGATCTACCTGATTGGTGCTTGTAGGTTTTCATCCAGTTATTCCCTCCCTCCCTATTGTGCTCTCCCCAGGTGTTAATGAACAACCCTCTTTTTGCTGGAAACCCCCAGCTGCAGGAGCAAATGAGGCATCAGTTGCCAGTATTTCTACAGCAGGTAGGTCCTGCTTGCACACAATCCCACACGCTGTAGATATCTGCCTCAAACCACATCCAGTTCTTCAGTGATGTCACGCAGACCTGCTGGTTTGGGACACAGCGTGACTTGCTGTCATCTATAAGCATGAACCAAACGTCTGGGGTGAGGGGGGACAAAAAAAATAAAAATGCAGGTCAATTTGCATAAAGTAATTCTCATTTCCTATCTGAGCCTACAGATCACAACACAGATTTAAAATCCTGGTGTTGATTGTGGGCAATTCTTACTCGCTCCCACAGTATTTGAACTTGAGTTTGGTTTTTAGATGCAGAACCCCGAAGCCCTCTCTGTGATGACGAACCCGCGGGCCATGCAGGCTCTGATGCAGATCCAGCAGGGCCTGCAGACCCTCCAGACCGAAGCTCCTGGCCTCATGCCCAGGTACACATCTATCGGGCTTAAGAAGCTGAGCCCCCTTCAAGTAACGCAATGTGCTGTGCAGTGTACGAATTCCCAGAGCGCGCGCATCCTCTTTCATTTGTTTCATTACAGACAAATAAAACTTCCCCATTCGGGTGGAATTTGAATTTAGCCCTGGCCTTTCGCAACGACGAGTTGTTCCTTCTTCGTTGTGTCTTAATAATGCAGTGTTCTAGACTGAGAGAGAGAGGCATGTTGTAAGAGTGTTTCTTCTGGATGACACGATGTGCTGTTAAACTGCATATCATTTCTCTGATCTCTCTCTCTCTCTGCTGTAGTCTTACTCCCGGTGGGCTTCCCGGCGGGATTCCTGGTGGGCTTCCCGGCGGGATTCCTGGTGGGCTTCCCGGCGGGATTCCTGGTGGGCTTCCCGGTGGGATCCCCACAGGTGTTAACGTGACTTCTGAGAGTGCTCCACCCCCCACCTCTGGACAGGCCTCCACCCCTTCTGCTGGAACCAACTCCTCCCAACAGCAGCTCATGCAACAGATGTTACAGATGTTCGCCGGAGGAAGCGCATCGGTACAGTCGCCATTGGTTTGAATTTCTAGCTATGAAACCTTCAATTTACAAGAGTGCCCTGGCAAAATGGCAGTGGTGGCTGAGTGGTTAGGGCTCTGGGCTACTGATCAAAAGGTCGTGGGTTCAAGCCTCAGGACTGCCAAGCTGCCACTGTTGGGCCTTTAACCTTCTCTGCTCCAGGGGCATCATATCATGACCCTGCGCTTTTGTTAAGTCGCTCTGGATAAGGTGATGTAATTTATAAAATGTTAATTGGTGCTATTTAGACTATGTCAGGATGCAGTTATCTTTTGCTGCCCTTTTTTTGCATGACATTGGATTGTAGACCTCGCTTGTTGCTTCTGAATTATTATTATTATTATTATTATTACTTTTTTCTTTCCACTTATCTCACATCAGACCCAGACTCCGGAGGTGCGTTTCCAGCAGCAGCTGGAGCAGCTGAGCGCGATGGGCTTCATCAACAGAGAGGCCAACCTGCAGGCGCTCATCGCCACGGGAGGAGACATCAACGCCGCCATCGAAAGACTGCTCGGCTCGCAGCCCTCTTAATCCTTTGCGTCACCTAATCACGACCAGAGACAAGTCACGAACACAGTCCCTCATCACCTAATATCTGACAAATAGACTGAATTCCAGTTGCTTCTCCCTTTTAACGTGGTTGATCTGAGAATCTTAGGAAATTGCGGCTTTCAAATTTTGTTTCCTTAGATTGAAAAACAAACAAAAAATCACAATGGAATGACATCGGGCTTAACCCCTCGTTAATTTCTGACTGCGTCCCCTAATGCGGGGGGGGGGCACAGCGATGCTGTGAACCAAGTGTAGGTCATCATTCCTTATAATTGACACGCACTCGCTTGAGGCACTACTTCATGGTGTTTGGGGGAGTAGACAAACATAAAAATGATTACCCAAGTCAGAAGAACTCTTGTCTTTCATGAGGATGGGTCAGTTTTACTTAATTTTTTTCCTCTCTTATCTCTCCTAAATCATGCCTGACTATAAACCAGTATTTATTGCAGACACCTAGAGATTTACCTTTTAACACCCCCCCCCCCCTATCGCCACTCCACGATTCACAGTGCTTTAAGACGTCCTTCTCGTTTGACGTTGTTAATTGAAATCTAAAAGAGGCAGAGGTTGGAGTCCCTGTCTGAGCATTATAACAACCTCATGCTTACTCTTCAGCTATTTAGAGGGGAATGGATTTTTGCAGTGAGATTCAAGATATTCAGTCATCTCTTTAGTCTTTTTGAAGTCCGAGTGAAAGCCTGTGGTTCTGTCGGGGGGTGGGGTAAGGTTGTAACAAGACATCAATAAAAAATATTTCTCAGCTTACGAGCAACGGTGAAAGCAGACACCGTTTTGTTTTGACCATATCTTTATGTTTTTGAAATAGAAGTACTCTAGTGTGGGTGGGGGAGACTCGCATTGTGTGCTGGATACGTCATCTTACAGTTGATCTGGCAAGCAAATCTGGTAACAGCATGAAAGTGATGCTTTTTCTGTGCACCGATCTTCGTGCTAATCAACATCAGTCTAATGGAACTAACAGTTGAGATTTTGATGTGAATTAAAATGTGTTCTACTTTTTTTTTTTTTTTTTTTTGGCTGCACGTTCATAATCCACTCTTCTTCTTTTTTTTTTCATCTTATTTGATTAATTAATTACATTGCAATAATCTGAACTCCTGCTCGAGTCGGTATGTTTCTTTTTGAAACCAGAGTTCCAGGCTCGGGACTGAATGGCGATGCTATTTTAAATGCATTCAAAAAAGATTGCTGTGTGGACGATAAGGAAAATATAACGTACTTAAAAGACATTTTCATGAGAAGTGTATTTAGTTTTGCTGTCAAAATACCAGGAAAACAATACAGACACACAAACTGTCAAATTTATCAGCAAAAACCCCCAAAAGTTTATTATTTACCTAAACTGGACTTAAACGTGCAGTCACCTAGTTGATGCTGTGAGCAATGATGAAGTTGGTCCAGCGTTCTAAAGGTTTGATTTATGCTGTATCCGATACTCTCCGAAATACATATGGGTACTCAAAGGGAAACTCTGGCCATAATAAAAATCAATAAAAAAATTCCCCAATTGATGTATCTACTGTAAATATGCATACTTGTCGATTAGGCAATAGATGCTTGAATGAGATTTTCTGGTTTACAAACCCCCCTCCTCATGATGCATCTTGGAGGTGTAAGAAAGTTTTGGGTGTGGATATTTGAGATTAGCAGGAAACTACTGCTAGGAATGATTGCATGAAATTTTTCCCCCTAATGCACGCTGGATATTGTAGGGACCAAACGTTACGGGACGCCAACGATAAAATAAATCTTAAATTCTGTAGAAACTCTGAGGCTGAGAGATACAACACTGCTCTACGGAGTACTACATGACAAATAACACATAAAGAGCGAGTTTTATGCTGGAATGTCACATTAAATGAACACAATATTAATATCATAGTGTTATGTTACTCGGATCTAGTGGAACACTGTTGTCTCGTTCCCTGTTGTGTAAACCTGGACGCGTTCAGTAGTAATGTAATGAGATCTACCATTAACAGCAGCCTGGCTACTCATCCTGCATGGTTTTGGTTCTTTTTCATTCTCTCCACAGCACCACATGGAGCTGCTTTCTACGGTCAGGTGTTGGAGAAGGTGAAATCTTTAATGTGTGGCTGAGACCCGTTGAATTTAGTTTGATCCAGCATGAATAACATTTATACGTGACTTGATATTCAGATTTACTTTTAAGATGATGTGATCCCCGATTCATTTACACAACAGCTGTACAAAGGCTTCAGTGAGCGCAGTTTTATTTCAGGTGTGTAGTGAGAATAAAACAAGTTCCTCGTGCAGTAACGTAAGAGCCTTGAATTAGACGTACCTTTCTCTGAGCTCACGGGTACTAAACGTTAGGGTTAAAGCTGTTCGTTTATTCAGATACACTCTCAGGGGTTCCACAAGGGTTCTTTGGCTGGCTTAGGACAACCTTCTGTTGTAGGGTTCTACATTGAACCTTTAAGGATTCCCCCTGAGGGACAAATTGAAGAACCCTTTATAGTGCAAATGTTACTTTCTTAGGAATTAACGTAGAATACAGAACCCTTGAGTGTTATTCGGCTTGTCCTTCAGGGGGAACTATGTAGAACCCTACAACAAGGTTTCCCCATCAGCGAAGAACCCCTTTAGGAAGCTAAGAACCCTTATTTATTGAAGAACTCTTTTTCTATCAAGAGTGTACATTTGAACATTTTTTTATGTCAGTTTGCATCCCAAGGTTCCCATCAAGCCATGCAACTCATGGCTTTAATACACCACTCTTATTAGATTATACAGTTGGGGGGGGGGGGGAGAACCTTGGGATGCAAACTGACATAAAAAAATGTTCAAATGTACACTCTTGATAGAAAAAGAGTT
>JAOUQW010000024.1:12165708-12177764 GCA_028565825.1 Olivaichthys viedmensis | reverse complement strand
CAAATCCAAAACTAGTTTCTATGTGAAATAGTTAACAGTGTTCCTGATGAAGCTTTGCACACTCTCACCATCTTCTCGACCAGCTTCATGAGGGAGCTTCACCCAGGAGCCTTTTCTTAAACTTCCCAAATATGCAGAGCGACTTGTGGTTCTGCTTCTCCTAACGTTCTAAATGATAACTTGTTTTGGGGAAACAATTCAAAATTTTAACTAAAAACTACTTATTTACAAATATGTTTTGATTCAGAAATAAATGTACACAAGGGCGTTAACTTCACTATTTACTTTTGTCTTAGAAATAAATTTCAACCATAAGCTTTTATTAAAATGTCTTTAAGACAATGAAAAATATAGATTCACTCTAGTGTCCAAACTTTTGTCTGGTAGTGTGTTAGCGATTATGCGACAGTAACAAAGAGCCCTTTAGAGTTCTCACTGTCAAGCTTGTAGCCTTTGCAGGCAGTAGGGCACAGCAATATTCACTTCAGAATGTACCACAGCCATGGGCTTTGGAAATTCCAAAGTTCAACCCTTGACACTGTGTCTTCTCGGACAACCATGTTTTTTTCTGAATGCAACACTACTCTTCCTATTTATCGGCAAATACCAGTCGTAGTGCAGTTTTGCCCTGTGGCTGGTTTGCCCCTCAATCTGGTTTAATGCAGTGCTCTTTCCCGCAGAGGCGATCATCTCTGAAGTCTCTCGTGTTCAGCCGGCTTTCTCTGCCCCTACCACAGTAATGCCTTTTATCCAAAGGGCAGATTGGTGGAATCGGGTTGCTCTGTGGTGGTAAAAAGCCCAGTCCTTCCACTTCTTCTCCCCTCGGGGGAGAGCTTTCATGGAAGTGCCGTGTTAAATTGGCATCAAGAAAGCACAGTGCACACATGCGCTTTTAATATTTACTGTTGTACCAAGGGGCACGTGCACATGCTGCGATTCTGCATTTCTCATTTCTCGTCGCAATTGCCAATACTGAAACAAAAAAAAAGATACATAAAAAATCACTGTTTATGCCTGAAACGTCTTGCACTCTATTAGCCTGGAATACATATTTCAGTTTCCCCCCCCAATAAGGGCTCCTTTTCTTTCAACTTGAGAGGCTGCTCATCTACATCGGGTCAAGCTTTCAAACGCATCACTCTCGTTTCTGCATGTTGATCAGCGCCCTTAAGAGCAGAAGGCACTTTGATGTTGTTTTGATGCATCTTTTATTCAACACATACTTCAGCTCATCAAAAACGAAATGTTTTGAGGATTGCCTTAAGACTCGTGCACGATTATGAAACCTAATCGTAGGTGACCCAAATGGACCCGTCTTTGTGTGTAGAACCTTATACAGTCTCGAGCTCAGTGTGGGAACGTGTGTCCCTCTCTGTGTTATCCTCTTCCCTCGCATGCCAATGTGTACCCGCTGAATAATAGACTTGCTGGGCGTCTTCGGTGGCGCGCTGCAGGAGGCCTGACCTCTAGCCCACTCCATATTAGTGCAAGCCGACATGGTTTTCTTTGCTCTTCAGATTGGCTCACGCGCCAGGTCAACATTTGATGCTTTCATCAGAAGTAGTGCAATCTGGCGGAAGTTCTTTTGCAGATCCCGTTGACTGGTTTTGAGCTAGCCATCCAGACTCCACACTGTCATTTGTATACTTGTTTGAGCCTGGATGCAACCTTTAGCAGACAACGTAACTGTGATGGGAGATGTGAACTCAGAGAAGTAGCTGTAATGTTTTAGCAGAGGAGCTCGTCTACTCGATGGCTGAGTGATCAGGTCAAAGTCTCCTTTCAAAGGTTCTGTCACGTTCACATGGCAAAGAGGTGAAGGCTGCATTTGGTGCAGGAAAAAAAATCTCACTTTTGATCTTCTGAAATGTTGAAATTGGGTTTACAAATAAGCTCATTTCTGGTGTCACACTTTACCCAAGAGCGATTTTCATAGGTCTACATAACACCTACATAAGCCTTTTTTGGCAACTTATGTAAACCTATGTAAACTTTTATAAAGGTTTATTCCAACAGGTGCCAGCTGTCATGAAGACTGCTTTTGCAAATTTTGATGTCAAGTTGGCGTAACACCCGAGTCAAGTGACATAAGGTTGTGCTATGACACTTTCACATAATGACAACTGATATGACAAAGGCATACTTTGTGTCTATTATGGTTATATTTTGTGCGTCAGCCTGCCCTATAAAGCATTTTTTGTGTCTAATAAGGCGTATTTTGTGTCTAATAAGGCATATTCATAAAAATCTTATAAATAGTCAAATTACTTTACTGATAACATATTCATAACCGTGACATGAAAATGTCACGGGTTTACCATAGATATTCATAAATATCTGATAAATAGCAAAATGAAGAGCACTTTATTATAGTTGTCATCATGCTCAAACATAAGTCAACCCGGAAAGTGTCATAACACAACCTTATGTCAACAAAGATCTATGTCAACTTGACATCAAAATTGACGAAAGCAGTCTTTGACAGCTGAGGCCTGTTTGAAATAAGCCTTTAGAAATGTTTGTCGGTTTATGTTAGTTATCACAAAAGACCTTATATAGTATGTGTTATGTAGCCTTATGAACACCGCCCATAAGTAAAGTGTTACCATTTGTGCTAACAAAGTCATATGCTGTAGAAGTCATAAATATTTTCAGTCAGTCCTGCAAAATTGGCGTGATTTAAAATGGTATGGAAAAAGTTGTTTGTGAAAAAGTCGTAGTATGGTATGATTAAACTGTTCAAACACTCAAGGCTCAAGGACGCTGAGAAGTTTTAATATCACTCATAAATTTAATACTTGCTGCCTGAGGTTCATGTTCTCCCAACCCCATCTGGACTGATTTGCTCTTTATTGCCAAACTGGAACAGGAAGTTAATAAATGTTTATCTCCTTCTTGATTTGGGCATTTTGCATAGCTGATCATTAGGGCATGCTAATTTGTTGGAAATGTAATGAGGTATAGTACAGAACATTTTCTTTCTTTCTAAATTGGATGGGAATATCTCTGCATCTCTTGGCATCTACAGTATCGTAAGATAATCATATAACCCTTTTGACTTCATTTCTAGGTTATATCTGTGTGTTCCTTTGGATTTAATTATGATGTACAAGCACCATAATTCAGATGGCTCAAACGTCTCACTAGCAAGCACTGTCAGTGTCTTTCCATCGTTGTCCATCAACCAAATTCTGTCTTGTCTTGGGTGGTTTTGGTAACGATGGTCTTCCACCTGAGAAAGGACATGTTGGAGCCAGTTTTCTGTTGAAAGTAGTAAGAGTAAAACTTACTTTCCTGTAGAGCTCTGTGACTGACAGCTTCCGCTGTCTACACTCCATCCTGTCATAGCCAAAGCACTTGTCAAGCGCCAAGGAGTCCAGCACTGTCATTCAGAATTACCTCTTCGCTTGACAGGCAACAAGGACAATCCGGGACTCGATCGATAGCCGGGCGCGCCGGGCCTTGACCCCAGATTCATTAAGCGAGAGTAGCAAGACTTGCTTTTTCCAAGCTTCAGGCTTAGTAAAGTACTGGCACTGCTAAGCCCAGAGCAGATTAATAAGGTCACGGTAAGTAAGGCACACCAACCATGGAAAGACTAACTAAAATAATTTCCTGGTGCCGGCTCAGTCACATTTGTGTGGGTATTTAGACTTGCTGAAACCCAGCACCAACATAAACAGTTGTCTCTCGATACCGAAAACACGCTCACAGTGTAATCGTTGAAAAGCCTGACAGCTCCTCCAAAGCCCATCCTCAGTCGTAGACCCGGGAGACTCCTTGTCATCTGCGGCCCACTTGCTGCTTAGCAGGATCTCTGGGAAACTTGTGTACTCAATATGCCAATAGGGAAATGGCAAGCAACAAAACATTGCTGAAAAGAAAAAAATATAGCAATGCATCTGCTCAGAGTTTGATTTCAATCTTCAATTACTGCCGCAGCTGCCACATCTGTGAGGTCTGTACACTATCTGGACTGCGTCTCATGTTTTTTGCAGACCACTGGTTTCAGTTCCTATTCGGTAATCGCTGTCTGGTACTCTTCCGATCACACAGCGGGAGAGGCCGGAGACTTGAAAGAGAAATCTCATTGTTGTAAGCAAAACGATTTTGTGAAGCTTGGCTTGGCTCTGGCTTGCTCTGGAGGAGATTAGCCATAGGAAAGCTAACCCATTTCACAGAGCCATTAAACTCACAGTGTAGCCTTGATTGTGACAGAAAGGATGACCCGAACATCTCTCGGATCAGTGACTCTACAGGCTTTAGTCTGTCCTGCCAGCTTTCACGTCGAGCCGTTGATCTGTTGTGGATAACGGAGGCTTATTGGAGTTATTGGAGACTTTGAACCAGTTTGACCACACTGCCATAAAACCTTTTACTTTTTGTGCAATCTTAGTGTCACAGAAACTTCCTGTTTGCCTCAACTTCTGATTTAGCACCGCCTTTGCCACGTCCCCTGATCATTATTCTCATCTGTGTCTTGTTGTGAAGTTACTATAGTTAGTGGGCGTATCCTAAATGCTAGTGTATGATAAAAGAGTTCTCGCTAGAATTCATTCTAAGAAGTAAGTCATTGAGAAAACCTGAAAGAACATTTGAGTTGTTTGGGACGATGTATCTAGACCAGGGGTTCTCATACTTTTTGCAGCCAGGGACCCCTTCCATTGTAAAAAAGAAAAAATCCAGTGACCCCCCTAAGTGTACATGAGCAGCACATGAGTGTAATCCAACTATTTAAATATTAGGTGCATTTGTCAAATGAGTGCCATCTTATTAATTTATTGGAACCATTAGGGCTTGTAATTCCTAGATTTTCCACCCAAACCAGGTACACTGTGTTAAAATGTAGATTTGAACGTTTTGTATCATATTAAAAGCACTTTGCCAAAACTTTCCACTAATTGACGTTCTTTATACTTGTTATTAGGCTTTAGATTAAACCCATTCAATTCAAGGGACCATTCAATTAGCTTTATATCTATAATAACAAAATAATAACTTTGATAGTTTATCATGATCACCATTGTAATGTCATTTTGAAAAAAAAAATTGCGGACCCCCTGGCTATGCTTCACGGACCCCACTTTGAGAGCCATGGATCTAGACACTGTGTTCCAAAGAAAAGAACATCATAACTTTGGATTATTCTCGTCTATTTAGTAGCTACTACACATAATTGTCTGGTGGGTAGTTCGCTACCTAGCGGACTGCAGTGTTAATCTAGTCAACCAAAAATTGACGAAACATTTTCATTGATGAAAGGTTTTTAAATTTCGCTAATGGTAAAAGCAACAAGGGGAAATATGCGCACCATGATGAAACCAAAACGGTTTTAATTTTGACCAATCATTGGTGAAAATATGACAAAATGAAATGTACCTTTTCTAAAACCCTTCAGTGAAGTTGGCACCCCATCGGCATGGTCTCACACTCGCAGATTTGTAACAATTTGTGTGACTCAATTTGTATGAAAAGTTACAATTTGTATGAAAAGGTTAGGGTTCGAGGCGGTGTTAACGTTTGATCCTTTGAACCTGTGTAAATTCGTACGGATTTTCCACGAGTTCAGGGTGACCCCATATAATCAGAAAATTAAAGTATGTGCTGCATTTGTACTGTAAGCACAGTGTTTGTGCAAGTACGGTGCTTTTTTTTTTGGGCAAATTAAATTGACTTTTTATGACCTGTGTTGCCACTCGGCACCCCATCAATTATCAGATCGCTCCAAAACAGTCTGAAGCGTTTAGGTACAGTACAGATGTTTCTTTTGACCGAAACACAGCACAGATGAACCAGACTGTTTGGGTGTGATCTGGATTTTGATGGAGTGCTAAGTGATATTACTCAAAAACAGATTTCTACAGGACAATTGTAGCACAAATGAACAGAGACACTTTTTTGATGTTTGATCATACAGGATGTCGACTTCACGGAGGCTATGATTCACATTTTTTACTATTTTGTATGGAGAGTTTGTGAAAGTTGGCTGTATCCGCTATAAAAGCAGAAGGAAAAACTTCAGTGTGTGATAATTAACGTTCTGTTTAGTTGCAGTTTGTTCTGTTACAGTTTGAAAAATGTGCACATTTTCGTCAAATAAAATAGGATTTTGTTGACAAAAAATTGACATTTTGTTCAGAAAAAAATTGACAAAAATTTAAAAGACATTTATGTCAATTTCATCAAAATTATGACTAAATAATAAAAGCAAATGGAAATTAGCAATACCTGACAGAGGGTAAGGAACGCAAAACATATATGACTTCTAGCTATGTGTTGAAAGGTTCTTGGGATAATTCTTAAAATAACTGACATTTTAGTAACCCACTAGACATGTATTGTAGTCTTTTACGACATAATCTGTTGGTGGGTTCAAATGGAACTCATGAATTTGTGCTTTCGGCGTGGGAAGGTGAACACATGATACGCTCGGCATTAAAGTACTTATAGTCGTGAGAACACTGTTGATAGGCGATTGGGAAATATGGCAGAAAGACTCCTTGCTGTTATTTTACTGGAAATAAAACTGACGATATAGCTAGCTAGCACATAAAAGTTCAATCTTTTATACTAAACAGTGCAAAGGCAGTAAGTTATTAGGAAAAGACTCTGTGAGACTAAAATTACACTTAGCATTGACCGCTAAGCGAACTTTCATGGGAGCTGTCAGAAAATTTTGACTTTCAAAGTAGTGAATACCACAAGAATGAACACGAGCCTATTTGAAGGCAGCATGTGTGTATGTAAAATCTTTGTTTGCGATTTTTGCAAGGTCTTACACGTGTCTAATCTCAGAACTGAGGCGTGGTTTACATCTATTTTTGTGAACCCTGTTTTCCAAGTCCAATTTCTAGAATTTCATTTTGTTTTTGACTTAATTTTACTGTCTTAACCTTGGATTATGGACCAATGCTATACAAACGGACTACAATGATGATTAATGGAAAGGCTTCTGTATCTTATGAGTTACATTTCACAGTCAGTGATAAGCTTAGATAAGAGCTCTAATGAGTTGTTGCTTTTGCAATTTGTTTGTTGCTAGTCGTAACATTTGTGAAGCCATGTGCTTCCTTGTGAAACCGGAATGGGGTCGTCCCCCTGCGGTAATGAGGCTCGGTATGAACAGATGAATGAAACCACGAGGAAAGAGTCAAGGATATGGAAAGGGGCGGGGGGCAATGTGTTGGCAGTATGCGAAAATGCATGTTGTCTAATTATTTCTCTCAGTGGTTCTTCATTAGCACTGGTTTGTAGATGACAAAAAAAAAAATGTCAGCAATGCTCTTGAATTACCTGCTATTGTTTTATTTTATGCTATTGAATAACAGCTTTGTTTTTGTCATTACTTTGTGATGGACATGACGTGCCACTTCTCTAGATAAGTAATAAATCAAAACGAGGAGTAAATGAGAAAGCCATGTCCAAGCTGGAGGCCTCTTTGGGAAGGTTATGTTGATGCAGATTGGGATGAATGTGGTACATGTTGAACAGAAGCAGAACTGTGGTGACTCAGCTGATGTAACACAGTGATTGTGGAGCGTAATAAATGTTTACTTGCTAATGGGAATGTAAAAAGTCTGGATTTCCAGCACAGTAACAGTTCTATTGGATTGGATTATTGATTATATTACTCTACTGATCTCCAGTTTCACTCTATATGCCCTTTTATGAGAGGACATTGCTGTGGTTTCGCTTTCGCTGTTTCATAATACCATTTAAGTTTTCAGAGAAACCCATATTTGACCCTGTTTAGCAATACAATGTTATCACAAAAAAAGAAAAGAAAAAAAAATCTGTCTTAGCAATTAGGCTCCCTTTTTCCCCGAGCCTTTCTCTCAGAGCTTTTTCTTCGTCTGCCCATTCTGCAATCAGAATTTCAGGTGCCTTTCGGCTGCCAGTCTTCCACAGCAGCAGGTAATGAGCTATAATTAAAGTGTGACTAATTTCAGCCCATTACTCGCTCAGCATTCACGATTGTGCTGAGAATATAAAGGAGCTCTGCTGAGACACCCACGTTCGCCTTCGTTTTATTAACGTAGTTGGAGTTCTACACCGAGGACATGTAACGTTCTGCTGCAGAATAGGTTTCAGATCTAAACTGTTTAATTCATCTCAGTAAATACGAAATAAAAAGCAGTTTATTTTGGCCATCGTTGTGTGAAAGTGCTTTACTGTTAATAGAGATGATTTGTTGTATTGCTGCTTTTCTAAATACTATACTATAGGTATGTGTGTTTAACCCTATTAAGCCTTATGACCTGTTTGGGTCAAAATGACCCATTTTAAATTTTAGTGAACGCAGAAGAAGGCTGAATTTTTTTCCAACATGTGCTTGGCTTAAAAAACCCCAAAAGCAATTTTCATGACAGCTGTCGTCTATTGGAATAAGCCTTTATGAAGATTTATGTTAATTGTCATGAAGGGCTTATGTATGTGTTATGTAGCCTTATGAACACCACCCTTAAGTAATGTGTTACCAACATCATAAACATCAAGATGATGTTTAGGTAATTTTGAGGTAAAATAAAAGTCCAAAAATGTTTAAAAATGACTGGTCTTTGTAAATATGAAACAAAAAGGTGACTTTAGTCACTGTCTCATTTCGTTTAAATCTTATTTACACCATCCCCAAACGCAGGAATGGCTTTTGTGTGTCTTTTTCTATAAATATTTCTTATTATGCAAATAATTGTATTGCTATAACATTAACAGGACGGAAAGGTTAATCTGGGTTAAGCTCTCATGCTTCTTTTCCATTTGTTTCTCCTCAGGTCCATGGGGAAGGTGTATGGGCAGCGAGTGTGGCCCGGGTGGCAGCCAGAGCCGGGCGGTGTGGTGCGCCCACGTGGAGGGCTGGACCACGTTACCCACCAACTGCCCGCAGTCTTCGCGCCTGGCCAACCAGCAGAGCTGCTTCCGCGTCTGTGACTGGCACCGTGAGCTATATGACTGGCAGCTGGGTGCCTGGAACCGGTGCTCGCCCATAGCACAGCGCTCAGGCAGCAGCGGGCACTGCTTGGATGATGAGGCGGGCATCCAGACACGGGAGGTGAGCTGCGTGCTGAGAGCTGACGGCTTGCCAGCCGACGACGCCATCTGCGAGTACTTCGAGCCGAGGCCGCGGCTGGAGCAGGCCTGCCTGATCCCGTGCCCGAGGGACTGTGTGGTGTCGCACTTTAGCCCGTGGACTTCCTGCTCCAAGACGTGTGGTCTGGGCCTGCAGAACCGCGCCCGCTCTGTCCTGGCACCGCCGCTCTACGGGGGCACGACCTGCCCCAACCTTACAGAGTTCCGCACATGCGCACCACGGCACTGCGAGGGCAGGGAAATGGTCTTCAACCTGCGCGTGGGCTTGTGGAGTGAATGTCTCCTCCAGCCTGCGGCGGCCCCCGTGCCGTCCACTTCCGCCTCGCCAATTCGCGCCATCCGTCAAGCTCGACGCAGGAAAGGCAAAGAACGGCAAGGCGTCAGGGACCCGGAGACACGCGAGCTCATCAAGAGCAAACGGAACCGCAACAGACTGAACCGGCAGGAGAGCAGTCTGTGGGGCATCGAGGTGGGCTACCAGGCACGACAGGTGGTCTGTGTGCATCGCAATGGCAGCACTGTGTCCCTCAGGTCAGTACACAAATTTCCACTTACCCTAAATGTAGTCAATTAGCCAAGTTTTGTGTCTGACATCTGCTTCTTTAGTTTTGCACTGGAGCTACAAGTAATGCGAGTCAATCTCAGCCAAAGTCTCTGCCTTGAACCACATCCAGTTCTTCACTGTAACTAAATGCTGTAACGGCAGCCATCTTGGACAACAGGAACCACTTCTTTTACTTCTGCGCAATATAATTCCGCCTCCCTAGGCCCCGCCTTTCAATGTTTGATGGCAGAATTTTTACCCGAAAGCTGAAAGTGATGAGTATGATAACATTATTCCACTGTTATTTTTGCTGTGGATTTAAAAATGAGATTATGGAGCTTAATAATGTTGTTTGACGCAAGTTTGTGAGTTTTGGCCATGTATTTATAGAAAAGATTTTGGGTGAGATAGACTTCAGTTACTTGTTAGCCAAATTAGACTCCAGTAGCTCCAGTGCAAACTAAAAAAGCAAACATGTCCTGCCTGATCGGCAACATCTGGAGTAAGTTAATAATTGTATAAATTCAACAAAAATATAAATTTTTCATTTAACCATTTATTTAACATTGTACAGTTTTTACACTAAAAATTTTTTTTTCCATTACAAAACTTCTCTAATGACTATAAAAAATCGTGGTAAAAAAATCAATTTTAAATCCATCAATTGCCATTTTAAGGTAGAATAAGGACATTTCACAAGCATGGGAAGGGATTCGTCTTTATCCTTCTATATTACTTACAGTATATTGCTAATAACTGTATTTTTAAAGTAACTTCGCGATTGTGTTGCTATGAAATCTAAAGGAAGGACTCTGGTCAATGTTGTGGACTGAACAGGAGAATTAATGACCGCTCAATTAGTATTTAGCTCCAGGTTTATTTTTCTCATCCACTGCACATGCACTGCGCTATTTAATGATCTCATTTCATCCTGAGACAGGGAAAACTCCCTAGCGACCATTTTATTTAGATCTGGCATCCACTTTTCTTTTTTGGGGGGGAGCTGAGAGCAGTTTCAGCTTCTGTGAATGCCTCTGTAGGCCTTTTTTTTCTCACTTCTGTCAGGGGGATGACAGGCAGGGAACGATTGTTCCGCTCCCTCTCTCTCTCTTTCTCCCTCTTGCTTTCTAGCAGGCTGTCAAAGCCGTGGATTGCGCTCTCCCTCTCTGATGCCTATTTTCCTCCACCATGATGACAACTCTATACACATGACACGGATGAAATCTGGGCCAGCAGTGTTAGTCTCATTGTGGTCGGGTCGAGTCAACTTTATTTGAATGACGGCTTTTACAGTAAAAAAAAAAAAAAAAAAGGTCTCAAAGCAGCTTCACAAAACCCCCCCAGAAAAAGCATGTTTAAAAAAACAACAAAAAAAAGTGTAAGAGCTGAGATTGTACAGCGACCTCTTGTGCTGTTTTTTGAACAAAATGCAGGAAGGTGTAAGGAATAAAAGAAAGAAAGCGTTTGCTGCTGCTTTATCGAACTCCGTGTGTTTCACTTGGCACGGATTGTAAAACCTTTTGTTACAGTCGGGGCTTCACAGCTGGTCTGTGAACACAGCAAAATGGACAAAAAACGAAAAAAGCCTGAGAATTGGTCTTTCACAGCTGGAGAAATCATCCTCCTGAAAAAGGCTTTAGAAACCCAATGCTTAAGCAACTTCATGTACCATATTTTCCAGACTGTAAGACGCAACTTTTTGACCCTTTAGTAGATGCAAAGTGATGTATTATAGAGCTGCGTGATAATAGCTAAAATCATAATCACGATTGTATTGCTTAATATTGAAATCACAATTCAGTTAATTTAGGAACAGTAGTTTGCATTTCATTATTTTAAAATCAACATTACACAGCCTTTAGTTTGCGTTATCAGCCTGTCTTCCTTCATATGTATAAATCTTTGATTCCCAAAATGACAGTTCTTTAGTCACAATGGGCGTGAGAGTTAAGTCAAGCACGTAGTGAGGAATTAAAACCGAATTTCGGACTTAACTGCAGACTGCATGGGGGGCGGAGTTTCCCCAAAACAGAGGCGTGTCTCAGTTACATGCGATTCTGACCTTGAACGTTCAGCCTGTTTTTCTTGCGCCTTATTGACTCTTATATCAATATCTAAGTTATAAATCCAGCACAACTATCTGACTATTTGTTGTAACGAAAATATTTCACACCGGAAATTCATATTTTGCAATTTAAATGCACTCAAAAAACTATGAAATGCCATTTGTGGGAAATATTAAATATATAAATATGATATTATGAAATAATTATTCGTATGAAGCGTCCATACTCATACGAATCCCTGGAGAAACCGGATACATTTGTGACGTATATACAGTGGGGTCTAAAAGTGTGAGAGCACATTGAAAATCCAGCAGCATGTTTCACTGTTGTTTTGATCCACTGTGGTATCAATCTCTCTT
>JAOUQW010000024.1:12154227-12165608 GCA_028565825.1 Olivaichthys viedmensis | reverse complement strand
TTTCATTCTTTCCACTTATCTGCACTTAATTCTTTCTTTTTCATTCTTTCCACTTATCTGCACTTAATTCTTTCTTTCTTTTTTCGTTCCACTTATCTGCACTTAATTCTTTCTTTTTCTTTCCATAATACCTTCCTTAGTTGTATGTTAACCCAATTTTATATTAAGTAGCATAAGGCTACATAGATAATTATAAACTCATGTCCATCACTATGTTTAACTTGTTTGTTCCAAATTATGCTTGTGTCCTTCATTTTTAATCTGCTTACAGATAAAAAATTCATTTTAATTAGGACTTGATGCGCCTGTAACAGATCTTTGACGGCATGTCAAAGCCTTTATACAAAGTGTCATTAATCAGAAATACCTCCTATCTAGATGTTGACCTTTTTTTTTTTTCAACACAAAATGCTGTGGAAGCTATGTTAGCTTTCTATTGATAGAATTCGCTTATACAATGCAAATCCAAAAGAATTAGTCATTATCTATGCCTACATTTAAAAAGACGTCCCTTTATAACCACAAGAGGGCTAAATAACACGTACTTGACTTTTCAGTACTGCAGTGTAGCGGCCCAGGCCCAGGCTGATATAGAGAGTGGAAGTGTATGTATGTAATAGATAGCATTTTAACCAACACACCCACTCTTATCCAACATTACAATCTACCACTTAGGTCAGGGGTGTCAAAGCCAGGCCTTGGAGGGCTGCAGCACTTTAGAGATTTGTGTTTCCCTTCTTCTAATAAACCAAACTAGGCCCGTGAAGGCCTGTGTAATTAGGTGATGAGCTGAATGTAAAACCGCAGGGCTGTGACACTGGAGTACGACAGTCCTGATTTAGGGCAACCACTGTACATCGTTATAAAAAAGGATTCCTCGAGCGTTCTTTAGATGGTTAACAATTTCTAGTTTTTTAAAGGGTTCTACTTGGAATCTTTTCAGAAAGAGAATCTCTCGGTTGTAGGGTTCTACGTAGAACCTTTAAGGGTTCCCCCAGAGGGATAAACCAAAGAATTGATGGAACCTTGTTTTCTAAGAGTGTAGGCTAGCCTGGATTGTGTACTGAGTTATAGGGTGGTAATATTGTTTTATTATGACTAGAAATCATAAAAAACCTAATCAATATGCGTGTCAATAATTCAGTTGTTATCTGATAACAGTAGCACACAACCAATGACTATAAATCGACTGTATATATGAATATGGGCCAAAGACATAAAAGATTTTAAGCAAATGAAACAGATGTATCCATCTGTTTCATTTTCTGTTTCATTTGCTTAAAATCTTTGGCCCATATTCATATATACAGTCGATTTATAGTACATAGAACAGATGTCATAGAACAGAAAGCTCCTTTATTGTCACATGTACAAGTACAGTACAGTGAAATTGATTCTTCACATATCCCAGCATGTTGGTAAGCTGGGGTCAGAGTACATAACATGTAGCACAACATAACGGCGTTATAGAACCTACATAGTGCACTAGATGCCTGATAGAACGACATTTACAATTCAGCCACAGAAAAGACTGTGACTCATTCTATATTTGTTATTATAACTTCATCTGACAAAGTTTGCACTCAAACCTCTTTGTATTTTCACTAGGATGTAAATTTTCACACCCTCGGTTTCATTCGGGTTCCTCGCGAACAAACTGCCTGAGTCATTTGCTCAACAGTTCACCCTGTCAGGGTATGGATAGTTCTGGATTTAGTCCTGTACCGTGCCGTACCACACCACATTGTCCAATGGAAAACCGCTATAAGTTAGAGCAGTACAGGGCAGGGGTACTTCAGGACCAGAGTTGGGAAACTACTGGGTTAGTGCACTATATTCATTCCCTACATGCATTGTGAGATATAAATAGGGGACAAGCATTTTAGATACATAGGATAGTTTTGACCACGGGCGTAACTTTGTTTTTAATAGTGCTGGGGACAGGACTAATGGGGGGAAAAAATTTAAATAAATTCATAATAAATTTAAAAAAACACCTTGAATGATCAATGACAATAAGACACCAGAACAACGCGACTCGGAAAATAAACGTTTCTATTATAACCAGGGTTTAAATCCACACCAGCTTTTTAAACACTTCCGGCAATCACTGAATAACGGATGCTTTTTTTATTTAGTTGCTATGGTTTTACATTATCTATACTTCCTTCACTGACCCCATTAGAAGAAAAGAGTAAACTGATACCGCAGGCAAATTAAATTGCCCATTATAATGACATCTACAGCTGGTATAGAGCCTGACTTTTATTTGCATAGGCCACAATGTCATGATTGTAGTGTTCTATAAATAAATTCATGATACAATAATGTGATACATTCGGGTTCGCAGGAAAGAGAACCTTCTAGAAACTCGCTCGTGCCGTGTTCATTTATAGACGTCCAGATGCGAGAGTTTAATCATAGAGGAGACATTTTATTACAGACGCCACCCTGAGAAACACTGTGAAAAGGGCTAAATTGGTATTTTTAGAAAGCGTTTGGATCAGTTTCCACCGTGAGGTATTATACAAAAGATTTTTAACGGACCACACTTTCAAAAAGTGGTTGGGACACGTCTCCAGCATCCCCAGCTAAATGCACGGATGCTAAACGAGGCTACACTGCATTAGACACAATCTGTAATTAACTCGAATGGCCTGGCAGCCGCTTCGCCTCTGGACGATTGAGACAGACAAAGAGATAAAACATTGCAATTTCACACTTTTTTTTCCCCAACACTAAATCAACGCTTTCTCAATTTTTAAAAGCCAACTTGATGATTATTGGTATTTCTGCCAAACAAGTCTGATTACCTCTGAATGGATGAGCATACTGATTAATGCTGACTGTTAACTAACACTCTGATTGGCAGATATTAAATAAATAAATATTCATGGGAGTCATCCTTGCATATATTTACTCTCACGCGCACTGTCAAACAAGCACCTTGGAACCAGAACAATGTAATAATTAGATCAACTACATTATAAAGACCCTAATAAATAATAAATCCAATTCGAGCAGAATTTGTGGCATCTCTAGTGAGCCCTGCTAGTTGTTACTATAGCAACAATTAAGTGAGGAAACTTGAGGAGAAAGAACCCAGCTTTCCTCTAGAAGGTTAGAGACCTGTAAAATGAATATTATGCTTTAAACAGATCATTTTATTTTACTCCTGACAAGCATGACTTTGGTGTTTTTGTCCCGTCTATAAGAGATTAGTGGAGGTTCTTCAGAAACGGAACCAGTCTCAGGATCATTTGAAGTTTTTAAGGATCATTTCAGACACGGTTTTATTAGTAGCATGATACGTACAGTAAGCATAAGGAATTATCTCTGTGTTAGCAGTGGATTATTTAAAGGTCAGTGCATCAATTCTTTCAATAGGGTTAACACAGGCCACGGCGTTGTCTAAAGCCCTATTGGGACTGGATTAGATTTACATGGGTTGTTTGGGTAATTCCTTTATTTGCAGGTGCTACTCTGTGATCTTTTCGGCAATGTCTGTGTTTTTCTTCCTCCTCCCCTAAGAAAATTCCTGCTCGAATGACCTCCTGTTTCTCAACAAGCTCAATGCTGGTCTGATCATTTTAGTCCCGTCCGGATAGACATCTTTGATTTTACAGGCTGATGTCGCCTCTTGTGTCCAGGAAAAAATTAAATAATTTGGCCGCTGCTACTCGCCGTATTTAGTCATCTTTGCCCGCGGATGAGGAGAAAATATTTCTGTCAATCACAAAATGACATATGCTCTAGAAGAGTCTCTAAAACATGTAGCTGCATTCACTTTCTCTCTCCATTGTCTTTACTGGGGGCTCCTTAGAAAGGAAAAAGAAAATTAAGGCAATGAAAAGAAAGAGCGCAATCCTGCAAGCTGATTAATTAAACCATGAACGGCTCCAGCCGGAATATAAAGCCTCACGTTATATTAACATACGCCACAATGTCATGATTGTAGTGTCCTATAAATAAATTCACCATTCAATAATGTGAACATATCACAATGTGCAGTGACGCAAACAATCGGGTTCATTAAAGAGGAGTTGGTAACTCGCTCATCTTGTGTTGATTTATAGCCCCCCGGATGCAACAGTTTTTTCACTAAATAATTTATTACAGATGTCGTCTTGAAAAACTAATCCCGTCTGGATAGGGCTTAAGATTTCTTTAGGAAATGTATTCTTGTTACTTTTCTGGATTCCATTCACAACCACTTAAATCACAGGCACAGGAACATCTATAAGATATATTTAGTGGATGCACATGAGTCCACATGAGAGGAACCACAAAGAGAGGTAAAAACAACAAAGCTAAAATCCTGAGGACCTCCGGATACGGACAGATAAAAAAGCAAACCATCTAGACACGGGGCCGTATTTAAAGTTGGCGACTTCAAAACATATTTCAATATTTAAAAGGGGAAAGTTCTCGGTATTTAGACTCGGCTTAAGCAGGGGCTTCATTAAATTTTTTATGAAAATATTATTGAAATAACCTGTGTGTAGTTCACATCTCCAAGGTTGCCAGATTCTTCTTGTGTAGGTCTAGACCACCCCTAAAACACGCACTTGCCTTTAAGCCAAAGGCAGACCGATAAAGCTGATAAATCTAATATAGATTAATAGGATAATATACAAATGAGAAGAAGGCAAAGATTCAAATAAACGTCTAATAATAGCCTTGTAATGTACTAAGAATATATTGAGGTTGATCAAAGTATTGGCACCCAGTGTCATGAATAGTCCTAGTTGTGATAAATTTGCAAATTGGTCACAATTTATGTAGAATCTACCCACATGAACTGATTGCCAGCCTATAAAATAGAACTTTATACCACAGTAGTGAACAGCAGATCATGATAACAACACAGTAGTTGCAGTATTTGTGCACACAATTCACAGCTCTTTTTTAAAGATACTATTTTAAAGCTAGCCAGAATTTATTTTACTGTATACTAATCCCACAGTACCTGTTTGTGTGTGTCGTTGTAGTCAGTGCCCCCACTGGAGCCTCCCGGACCTGCACCGGCCCTGCCTCATGCCTAAAGATTGCGAGGTAGGTGAGTGGGCCGAGTGGGCTCCCTGCTCGAAGACGTGTGCCGACCCTAGCACCCCGACAGGTGTCCAGACCCGCAGCAGGCAGATCCAGCAGCTCAATGTGGGTGGAGGAGCTGAGTGTCCGCTGCTGGAGGAAAGCCTGGTCTGTGAGCCCCTTGGAGATGGTGCACCCCCCTGTGCCATGTGAGTGCCCACCATAAATCCCAAGATAGCGTTAGCTATACCTAAGCCTGACGCTAACTGGTAACAAAATGCTGAATCAAAAAATAATCCAGATCAGGTTTAATTAGACTCATTGGTAACACTTTATTTAAGAGCAGTGTTAATAAGGCTACATGACACACAAGCACTCGGTATACTTGGCACTACATAGGCCCTTCCTGACAACTGACATAAACCCACATAAACATTTATAAAGGCTTATTCTATCAGGCATCACCTGTCATAACCTACAGAACATCATGACAGCTGACTATGTAGCTTTTGGTATGTCAGGGTCACATAATGGTGATGATGTGACAAAGCTTGCCATGATTCGTATGATTTTTATATGAATACTTATGGCAATGCCATGACACTGTAATGACAGAGTTATGTATGTTTTCTCTGGACCTTAAGTAAAGGGGGTTTCATTTTACCATTTAAGATTTTTATAACAACCTGTGACAGCCTAATGACATTTTTGGATATTTTCCTTGAGCCTAAATTAGAGTGAGTTTGGTTTTGATGTATGGCATTTCATATCATCATTATGTGACTCATAACACAACCTTATGTCAACAAAAATCTATGTCACTTTACCTAGGTGTTATGTCAACTTGTCAAATTAATGAAAGCAGTCTTTATGACAGCTGACCCCTGATGAAATAAGCCTTTATAAATGTTTATGCAGGTTTATGAAGGGCTTATGTAGGTGTAATGTAGCCCTATGAACACTGCTTTTGAATGAAGTGTTACAGACTCATCTAACTGATTGGAGTAAGCTACATTTAACATCTACTACTTTTATCATATACCATCAATTCTCACTTACGAGCAAGAATTCACAGGTGAACTATTATTTTTATAGAATACGTTAACAAATCCACAACAAAGCACTGTTTTTATTTTATCAGTTATCAAAAACAAAAGTTTTGTCAGGTTAGACTTCAAACAAAATTACATCATTATTCACTAATTTCAGTTCTGAGGTTCGCAAGTTAAATCTATCTCATTTTTTAATTAGCCGAGTTCATCTAAGTTGAACTTTGACTTGCGAACCTCAGAATTCTGAGCTTGTAGAAAACAAAAAGGCTGCACTATGTTGCCTCTTCTTTCTGGAAGCAAACTGGAAGAACTGTTAATTAATAAGAATTTTTTATACCAGCCCTGATATTTTCTTCAGTTCACTTGGAGCGCATTTGCAAAAAAAAAAAATCAGAAGTTTTGATGAATGATAACAGTTCTTGGGAGTGAATTTTTGACCCTGCACTCTACAGTTTTGTTTATTCCTGTATTTGAGATCTTGGTACTCATGCAGGTGCATGACCATTAGTTTCCATGGCGATGCCCCTGAAAGCACTAAGCGGATAAATAGTGTACACTAGAACAGCCTGATACGTACAGCACATCTTTAAAAGTGGCCGGTCTACCGCAGCAGGATTCTGCACACACTCATGCTGTAAAGAACCTAGGATGTAGGGTCGACTCTACTCTGTGATGCAAGATGTTGTTTTTGGCTTTTCTTTATGACTATTACTTGTTGGGAATGAATTCTAGCGTTTGGCATACACCCTTAATGAAATGTTAGTAACCTGTTTGTCACATGACCTCATCAGCTACACCTGGAGGACGACGGAGTGGGGCGAGTGTCATGTGGACGTGTTGCTCAGCCAGCAGGACCGTCGTCGTGCCAACCAGACGGGGCTGTGCGGAGGTGGCATGCAGACCAGGGAGGTGTACTGCGTCCGAGCAAATGTCGAACTGCTCTCGGACCTGAGCACCAGCCAAGACAAGCCAGGTACAAAACCCATGCCTCCTCACTTCAACAGGATTTAGGCAGGAAGTTAAGGCTGATGAAATCACTTTTTTTGGGGGGGATATACCTCCTTCCATTTAGCCATGTGCCAATATAAAAATTTTCACAAAATTCGGTTTGGGGGTTTTCTTACCTATACTATATACGCACCTGTTTTATTTCCCTCCACTCTTCTCCTGTCTTTCACTTCCTTTCCCTGCTCCCTCTTTTCCCTCTCTGTCAGACCTGTGCACAGAAACCTATCAGCACGCACACATGCCGGAGCCGACACTTTCTTAAAGATGGAGGGGTGAATGAAAGTGCTGCAGCAGAGATCACTCTTAAAGAGATTGGCAGCTGCTCGTGCTTGGTTGAAAGGGAAGGTGGGGGGTGTCCTAATTGACGTGGAGCAGGGGTCCTATCTAGTTATCCGGGTAATCTGGACAGGTAGAGAGCAGACAGTCAGGGAAGATGTCAGTGTGTGCTGATTGAACTGTGATGTTGTAACTCCGGATGCATCAGAGAAACAGGCAGAACCATAAAAAAATAAACGCCTACTATGCAGGTGAAATCTAGTAGATGTATGATGACATCTGCGGACATTCAGTGGTGCTTTTCCACCAGTCAATCCATTGCCAAGTGACCCCCATGTCTGTAAGTACCTGTGCTGAATATAGTTACCCTACTAAATGTGACTTGTCTCTAATCTTTCTCCACAGTATCACTACGGTAATTCTGTTTTGTTAGCGATACATTTTCTGTGTGTTTTGTAGAACCTCGGCGCAGCCAGAAGCCTAGCACCCCGCCCAGCCTTTCCATCGCCGTTGAAAACACAGGTAAGATGAATTGAACCCCTCTGATTTTCCCCTTAACTCACCACTATTGCTCTCTCTACCCTCCTCTCTTCTCAAACTGTTGTTTTCCCTCCATTCCTGACAACCACATTACCCTGTGGGTCCACCGTAGTGCATTTGTTGCCCTCTGCGCCACAGTTTCATGTCAGCTGAGTATGTTTTGTTTCTCTGGAGCCTGGCAGTTGAGGCAGCAGTAAATGTACAGTGGGGTCCAAAAGTCTGAGTCCCAACAACTGTTTTTTCAAAGCAAGAGGCGACAGAATCTGTCTGTAAAATCAGAGATTTTAGAGTCTATCCAAACGGGACTAAAATGATCAGACCAGCGTTGAGTTTGTTGAAAAACATTCGGGCTGGAATTTTCTTAGGGGAGGAGGGAGAAAAACACTGACATTGCAGATCGTTCGAATTCGTTACATTTTTTTGTGAGATCATGTTGCAGTTAACACAATAGCTTAGAGTTCCATCAATTTTAGGTGCATTATACAAGTGATCAATTAAAATAAATAAATTGCTGCTGGCAATTTCCATCAAGAACGTTGGCTTCTCTGACTTCTCCATTGCCTACTGATCTGAGTGATAAAAACAGAACAGACAGAATCTACAGACCGCTCATTAATATCGGCCAGATTCCCATCATTATTATGTCTCAGCTAATCTCTATACGTCCATTGCCATGTCTATCGCCTACATCCGGTATCATCAAATGGCGGCCCAGCGAGTTTTCTCTGGCCCCGACCCATCCTCCAACACATTTTTCCAGTTTTTACATTAAAATTATGTAGAATCTGTAAAAAAGGGTCAAGTATGGAATACTGTCCTAACATCAAGACCTACTGAAATGTATAACTACATATAGGGAATATTATAATTAATTTCTCAGTGTTGCGTGTAGCATATTAGTTATCAGAATAATAAGTGGCTTTTATAAAAACAGACGGTAGGCTTTGTCTGACTCACCTCAATATATATATAAAAATGCCACTTTTTGAGCACGAGGCTGCATTAACATTTAATCGGAGCGAACAGTATTTGCTCTGCGAGTATTTGGCCCCAGGTCAAATCCAATTGGTGACCCCTGGCCTACATCTGCAAACATTTCAAAGCGATAAAACGTTTTTCACAGTCAGTCCATTGAATGGAAACCTGCTTTATGTGTTAGGAGTGTACATGTTTTACCATCTGAGTGCAGTGGTGTTACAACGAACGGTAAAATGAAGCAAATTGTGTGCAAACAGGATACTATGATTAAAATTTCATATAAGGATTTATCAAAAAACTAAAACATTGCTGTGCCTAGGTTTTACATAATGTATTCATAAATAAGCGGTATTAACTGAGAAATTTTGTATCTGTTTGTCAAAAACAGGGACATAAAAAATAGCTCTTGGCAGTGAACTCAGACTTTTGCACCCTACTGTAGATATAATGAGTTCTCTATGGACTGTCACTGCTGTCTGAGAAATATTGAGGACGTCAGATATACCAGTGACAGACAGTGTGTGTTTTGGGGTATTTCTATGATTTGTTGGCACCATAGTGAACATTCGAAGGCAATTAACAGGATGTAGCTTCAGTCCATTGTCATGCTGTCATTAACGGCTATCACTGGGCTTTGGTAGCTTAGCCGTTAAAGTTTTGTGCCAATTATTGGAAAGTTGTGTTCTGCCAAAGACCCTTTATTCAGCTCTTAAGCAAAGCCTTCACTTCTAAATTGCTTTGGATGAAGGCATGTAATAATGGAAATTCAGAGTAACACTATGTATGCATCCTGCATTAATAATGCATTATAAATGCATTTATAACAGCATAGAAAATATCTTATAATACCTAACGTAAGCATCTATAATTGCTCATAACTATTAATAGTTATATGCATGATACTTTATAAAGCATGAGTATATGACATCATCATGTCAGATTGCAAAACACATTATAACATCTTTTTACCATTGTTGTAATGCACTATAATGCAGGTTCTGGTGCGTTATAATGCATTTTAACATAACACCTTTCTTAAATTGTACTCAACTCCAGTGTTTAAAAAAGTATATAACACATAATAGCGCATTATGCCAGATTATTACAGGCTTTATCGTAATGCGTTATGTAACCTGACATTGTGAAGTCAAATGCTCATGCTTTATAAGGTGTTATGCATGTAACTATAACTACTTATGAGCATTTACACAGGCTTATGTTGGGCATTATAAGGTATTGCGATATATGCTATATAACACATTATGAATGCATTTATTATGCATTATGAATACAGGATTTATATGAAGTGTTACCATATTTAGTCACAAAAAAAGTGGCTATGACCCACGACTTTGCGAGTTGTAGCTCTCTTGTTCTTATACAGGTTTGAGACGATTTTTTAATCAACAGCTTGTACCTGATTTGTCTTTGTTGTGTGTTAGTGTGCACACATGATATATACGCGTGGGTATTCTCTCTGCTCCTGAGTTTTGATTAGGCACAAACTTCTGCTCAGGAGCTCCAGGCCATCTGGCAAAGTAAACAAGTACAACCTGCGAAGCTCTGTGTTAATTTAGCGCCTTGATCCGTCGATCTCAGTCTGCTGCATGCTCGTTATCATTGTTAGCCCCATTAATTTCAGACGCATGCTGAGGGAAAGCAATTAGGCGCACACTTTTCCCCAAGGATCGAAAGATTTCTGTCCTTTTGTTATTTTGGCCCCTTAGGATCAGGCTTTGAGGAGCGGAGCATCCCTGAGATCAGACATTCCGTTCTCACACACATCAGTGTGACAGGGTTCGGTCTTATAGTTGGAAGGATGGACTGTGGGGTGACATTTTAAGGAGTCGATCTGTCAGACATGCTGATTTGATAACACTTCCTTTGAAGCTTGTATTTATAAAGCATTATGACTTTACAAGCCAAAGTACCTTTCCATTTAATCATTTAGCAGACGCTCTTATATGGAGCGACTCACAAAACATAAAGTATAGCACATATAACTATATTATAACTATAGATTGTATAGGTGTAGGACTAAATATTAGCCTTCTAACTATACATAGCTAAGTGTTACCCTTATAGTACATGTATTGCAGCTTTAGTTATAAGGCTAACTGTCAGCTTAATACCACATCTAACTACATATTGTATAGTTGTAAAGCTAAGTATTAGTTTTATACTACCTATAATTATAAATTGCAGCTAAAGTTATATAATTATAACTAGACAAGGATACATTTATATTACATAAATGTTCTTGCCATTTCACTTTACCTGAATCACTCAGTGATGACATTTTAAATCCTCATAATGTTTTATATTTGTTAATAGATGTTAATAGTGCATTATAATGCCGGACAGGTCATTATGATTAATAACTGTAATGCTGTAGCCCGCATTGCATTACGATGAACAATGACACTAGATGTTGTATGCATAATTAAGGAATGAATAATCGTGCTTTGTTGGAGCCTTGTGAGGAGTTATTAGAGC
>JAOUQW010000024.1:12140991-12154127 GCA_028565825.1 Olivaichthys viedmensis | reverse complement strand
GGGATATGCGAAGAATCAATTTCACTGTACTGTACTTGTATATGTATATGTGACAATAAAGGAGCTTTCTATTCTGTGCTAGTCAAGGTGCAATCCAAAGTTGGGCCATGTATAAGATTTTAGTCTTGATTGAACTATTCCAGGATATTCTGGGATAACATTTCTGTAACCACCCTAGTTTACTGACCACAAAATGACTGCTATGGGATTTAAATTCAAACCAACAAGCTAAACACAAACATCAGCACTAGCAACGTTTTCTTATTTCTCAGCTAAGCAGGTTTGAAAGGAGAGAAATGGTTTATTGTAAACTGCCAGATGGCTGACAAAGCTTTGGATGCAAACTTTAACCCAAACTGCAAAACACAATCCATTGCATCATTTGTGTGTGTGTGTGTGTGTGTGTGTGTGTGTATGAATGTGGGTGAATATGCGTTTTATTGTCTGTTTACATTTGTGCTTGTATGTGTGTTTGAGGATTTGCAGGCATATGTGTGTGCACTTGTGCATGAATCTGTGTGTGCATACATATGTTTGTGTGTGTGTGCATGCATATATGTGTGTGTTTGCATGTGATTGTGTGTGTGTGTGTGTGTGTGCATTTGTGCATATGTTTGTGTGTGAATCTGTGTGTGCATACATATGTTTGTGTGAATCTGTGTGTGCATACATATGTTTGTGTGAATCTGTGTGTGCATACATATGTTTGTGTGTGTGGGTGTTTGTGTGTTTGCATGCATATGTTTGTGTGAATCTGTGTGTGCATGCATGTATTTGTGTGTCCATTTGTGCATGCATGTATTTGTGTGTCCGTGTGTGTGTGTGTATTTTGTATGCATATGGTTGTATCTGGGTGTCAATGTTGATGTGTGTCCATTTGTGTATGCATGTGCGTGTGTGTGTGTGTGCATTTGTGAGTCTTTATATTTGTGTGTGTGCATGTATTTGGGTGCATGTGTACATGCATATGGTTGTGTCTGGGTCTAATTTGTGTGTGGGTTGTTTGTTTGTGTGTCTCTCTACACGTGTGTGTGTGATGCTACAGGGAGAATGTTGCGCAGGAGGACAGTTCTCCAGGCGTCTCAGGGCGATGGCAGGCCGTGTCCCTCTCAGATGGAGCAGTGGAAGCCGTGTCCTGTTCGGCCCTGCTATCACTGGCACTACATCGCCTGGTCCGAGTGCCGCGTTGAGGTACGAGGCTTTTTTCTTTATGAGGTTCTGTTTAGGCCGTTATTCAAACTTTACCTGACACACAACAACTCACATACACTCAAAGTACTGTCACGTTACACCTTCAGAGTTAAGTGCGTAGTGAGGAGATAATCAACTAAAATTGCTCACATCGGCATTCAGACCTCAGAATTAATTATATATATTATATATAATATATATATATATATATATATTATAAAATGGGTAAAATTTTACGCCCCCCTTCAAACTTTTTGGGACAGCAGCCACTCGACTTGTAATTAGCGTTCCCCTAGACACAATGTCGCATCATAATGTGAAGTCCTGAATGCTTGTTAGATGTGCCCTTGCCTGCTTACAGTTGCTAAGCTATGATTGGTCAATCGATGTTTAGGGGAGGAGTTTAGTGAAGGACTTTGGGAATCTGACCCTAGAACAGCTTTAACGGCTGATTACACTTTGACACGATGCTAGGATATGGAAAAACTGCCACACTCTGGAAATACGCAAACACTGCCATAAGAACACATTATACTTTTCTTTCTATACCTCCCTCTCTTCTCTACCTTCCTCTCATTTCTCCTTCTCAGTCTGTAATAGTTCCTCTGTCTGAACTCTCTGCTCCTTTCTCTTATTTCTCTGTAACAGAATTTCTTATCTTTATTTGATCTCTTCTCTCTTTTTCTCACTCCATCATTGTTCGCCTCCACTCTCAGCTCTATATTGCGTTCTATAAAACTGTATACATTTCTATCTCTCTATCTCATCCTCCCTTTTTTCATTCTTTCTCTCTTTTCACTTTCTCAATCAAAAACTGTTCATTTCTTCTCTCAGCTCCAATTCCCCTCTAACCGAATTGCTGCCTTCATCACTGTTTACCTCCTCACTCAGCTCTTTATCTTTCTCTCTCTGAATAAATCCACACGTTTTGATGAAATATTCGGTAGCCGTGCGCCTCCTCTGCTGATGGCGCGTATCTCTGACAAATTTCTCGGCTTATTTTGAAGACTCCGAGCATGGAGGAGCAAAAGAGCTGAAAGAAAGCAGAAGAAAAAAACTAAAAGCTGAGCTGTTTGCGTCTTAAACACAGAGCACTTGCGCAGAAGGCAGGAAGACGAATGCAGAGGTTTTCATTCATCTTCGTTCTCTGTGTTACTGAGCCTGTTTCCCTCTCTCTGCTCTCCCACCTCCTCTGTTTGGTCTGTATCTAATTGCTTCTACTGTTGTTGGTTAGTAACTGTGTGTGTGTACATATTTACATACTGTATGTGTGCATGGTGTGCATATTTGCGTGTATTTGTATATTTGTGTGTATATGGTGTGTGCATTACTGAGCCTTTCTATCATTAAAGGTGCATTAATTTGTAATGTTTTAAAGGTTATTCAAGACTTGTAACAATCATATAATTTCAAAGATGCCAGAGAAAAACTGTGAATCGTAATTTTGCCCTGCATTGGATCTCACTTGTGTTTCTTTATTTTTTTATTTCAGGCAAAAAAAAATCTTTTTATTTCGCATTTTTCTGGCCCGGAAAATTAACTTTGCCCTTTAGCTCTGCGCCTTTTTCTTAAAAGACAACTTACAAGGCATACATAGTTTTAACAGAGACTTGTTCACCTCGCAGGCACTAGAGGGCCAAACATTACAAACTGTGTACTATTTAAATAGTGTGTGTGTATATGTGTTGTAGGAAGTGGTGTGTGGCGAGGGCCGGCGCTTTAGGAACCTGTCCTGCTTCGTGTCGGACGGCTCCCGAGACGGCCAGGTCAGCGCGGTGGAGGACGAACTGTGTTCCGAGCTGGAGCTGGCTGTTGACGGGGACAAAAACATCGTTCTGGAAGAGGCGTGCACTTTACCGTGCCCAGGTAACCCAACCCTTCACACATTTCACACTGCAGAGTAACAGCAGGTGATGTGTGTTTATGGATATAATCACATGTGCTTTTAAAGGACAGAGCACAGTGATGTTATTCAGCCTGGCCTTCATTGTGTAGGGTAGTGATAGTTTACCAGAAAAAAATACATTTACACAGTTTTCACTGAGACATTTTCGGTGGAGCTACAAGGCTAACATGGCTAACAAGTAAGAAAAGCTTATAGCTAGTTGTTTGGTATCTTAAACAGACTTGCTTTTGTGCTTTTTTATACTGTATGACACACTGTTATCTATGAAAATGGACAAATATACAGTATGTAGCGACCATCTTGAAGCTGAATCCCTTTCTTCCTCAGCACATCGTTTCATCCAGTATCACACATCAGGCTCAGGTTGGAGAGTTGCAGAATTGTACATTAGAAGTGATCATAATAAATAGACATAGCTGCTGATTCAACAGACACTTTAAATATATGTATGCACTGTAACTTTTTAATAGGCTGTTGTTTTATGTATGTTGGTTATGCACTTACTGTTTCCTATTGTTTGATGTACAGGGAGGGGTGCCTGTGAATAAGAATAAGCTTTTCATTGGTTTAAACACTTGTGCTTGAAACACATGACTTGATCTGAAAACTTGATCTGAAAACTGAACTTGATCTGAAAAATAAATTAAAGTACCAATTTGATAAGTAAAAATGTAAAAAAATAAAAAATAAATACGGACTTATTCTGCTATGTTACAAAAGGGTTTATATAGAAATGGTGTTACTGCGCCAAACAATGTACAGTAAACGCTGAAAAGTGTGGAATCACCAGTTGTCATATTTTATAAACAGTCGTTATTCTATTCACTAAACTCTTCTACAATGTAGTAGATCTAATATATCTGATATACACCACACACCAAAAGATCTTTTTAGAGGTTTTGTTTGCTCTTTAAAGTATTTTCATTTAAAAAGTGAAATGCTAAAAATGTAATGATAAAGGAGAAATGTCTATACATAGTGTAATAGAGGACAGGTAGGGTCCAATCGCAGATCTTTATTAAACACGGGGACAGGCAGATTCGTTGTCATATAACAGGCAAAAGGTTCAAAAACCATGTAATCAGTCCGAGAAGCAAACAAATCCAGAGGGCAAAACGGCAATCAGAAGCCAGAAACAAATCAAAACCGGAAACCACAATCAAAAACCTCTTAGAACTGCAAATCACGAGGAAATGGCAAGACTTCGCGGAGTGGAAGTGCGTGTGTGGGCGGGGTCGGGGTTGACTGTGACACATGAATAATTCCAGTATTTATATTATTTAAGCCTCCACTTCAAGATTCGCTTTCCAAAAAAAGAGACATTCTGCATTAATGTTTATATTAGCATCACTCTTGATGCTATGAAACTTATAGTCATTTTGGAGTCATGATTCTTATTTTATAGATGGATCTGAAACAAAATGGAGTTTATATTATTGAAAACATTGATTCCAAACTTTTGAACGCTAGTGTATATTGAGGCGGGTGTGCGATCATTTAGACATGTGGTTTGCACAATGCTAAACTGATGGTTTTATGATTGCCTTACTGGTTAGCCACATTATCCTTGTAGATCCAGTACAAAACTAAGAAGCAAACTTTAGCTACCATAGTAACTGGAAGGTTGCGAGTTCTAACCCCAGGTTGGGTCTTGATCACTGTTGGGCCATGAGCAAGCCCCTTAACCATCAAGTGCTCAGCTCTATGTGTGGATTACATTCTTTTTCTCGCCTTAGGTCACAGTGAATAAAAGTGTCTGACGACAGGAATAAATGTAATGTAATCTAAATGCTTCCTCCATGACAAGGCAAAATGCTTTTCCAATATGAATTCAGATCACATGTACTTTGTCATTATGCAGTTCAAGAAGTGTGCAGTTAAGTGAGTAAATGTTTATTTTCATTACACATATGATCCCAATAACTGTGTCCACATAATATGAACTCGTAAAAACTTTTGCAAACACTTGCATTCTTTAAAACCCAGTTATAATGCATTATTTAAAACGGAGACACATCAATATTTCAATAGATTTTTTGGAAAGCTGATGCATAACCTGATAAATATATCGCACAGCCCATACTGGAAAAAACTCTCATTACTCTGATATATGAGCAATTTAAAAATCTGATACATTAATACTTAAAAACCTTTTACCTAAGGGGATTACCTAAGTCCCTTTTGTACAGCAGAGTCCAAAAGTCTGAATCTGTTTTACTTGGTTGATATTTATTTAATATTTAATAATACATTATTTAACAGAGAGTTCTCACGCCATTTCTTTCATTCTATCTGTGATGACAAACATTTCATGAACGTTCCAAGCACAGAGTGTTAATTGTTGTCTTAATGACGGGCACCTGATAATGACTTAATTACTACACCAGTCTATGCGTCATGTCTTATCGTCCCCTACTGCTTTACTTAAATGAGTAAAGAATGATCTTGTTTGACACATATAATTTGACAATAACATTTCCTCACTGTGTTCTCATGCCCAGGTGACTGCTACCTGATGGAGTGGTCGGACTGGAGCCCGTGTCAGAGTGTGTGTGTGAAAGGTCAGCGTCTAGATTTAAGCGCCGTGCAGGTGCGCTCGCGTGCCGTTGTCGCCCAGGAGCCTGAAAACATTGCCCAGTGCCCCGATCAGGAGTGGCAGTCCCGCCCCTGCACCGGTCAGACACACACACACATACACACACACACACACCTTCATATGGCACTATTACATTACATTCAGAATTCAGATTATAGGTCCTCTATAAACTGTGATAAATCTACATTCATAACAGTTTATAGATCTTCATCTCACTACATTCATAACAGTTTATAGATCTTCATCTCACTACATTATTAAGTTTATAGATGCTTATCCTGCTACATTCATAACAGTTTATAAATCCTTATGTATCTACATTTATAACAGTTTATAGATCCTCATTTCACAACACTTACTACAGTTTATAAATCCTCATCTATCCACAATTAGAACAGTTTATAGATCCTCATTCTCCTACATTTATAACAGTTTATAGATCCTCATCTATCTTCATTTATAGCAGCTTGTAAATTCTCATCTATCTCCATTTGTAACAGTTTATAGATGCTCATCCTACTACACTTATAACAGTTTATAGATCTTCAGCTATCTTCATTTATAACAGTTTATAGAGGCTCATATTATTACATTTATAACAGTTTATAGATCCTCATCTATCCACAATTATAACAGTTCATAGAGGCTCATCTGACTACATTAATACCAGTTTATAGATCCTCATCCTACTATATTTATAACACTTTATAGCTCCTCATCTATCTTCATTTGTAACAGTTTATAGATGCTCATCTCACTACATTTATAACTGTTTATAGATTCAAACCTCATTACATTTGTAACAGTTCATAGATCCTTATGTCATTACATTTATAACAGTTTACAGTTCATTAAATATTCTGAAATATTCAATTCATTAAAATAGTCAGCGTTTGTGTGTCTGTGTGGGTATATAGAAGGACAGGTTCAGCAGTTTTTCAGAACATTAACAACATGTTCTTACCTCAGACATGTGCTCATTACTGGGCTTTGCCTCCACATTTTTCTAGCATGGTGACTTGTTTCTGTTATAATGGGACTGATAGGATGAAATGTAGGAAAGAGTTTGGTCAAATTCACTTCTATTATGTACAAATAACATCCTGAAACTCAGGGCAATTACCTCAGGAGTGCTAGTAATGTCCCTTCACCATCTCTTAATTAAGTTCAGAGCAAGTGAAGGCATGTAACACTTGGCAAATTGGTGCACCTTTTCTTTGAATAGAGGAAACTTATTGTGGATTGTAATTGGTTAGTTATTTTAGCTGCGAATATCCTGAATATATCATGCACTAATGAGAATTTAGAACCAGGATTATTCCTTCTTGCCTGTATTGTCTTAATGATAAGGATATATGTACAAAGAATTATCCTAGGTTATGAATTTTGATATCACCCCTACTTGATTGTATGGTCACTTTAAAAAGAATTTCGATGCCATGATCCAAGATTATCGTATTTGACATTTCTGATAAATGTGGCCCATTGCCTCCCACTGATTAGTTGTACATTAAAATATTACTAGATCCTGTAGCCATGTTCCTAAATTTGCATGAAAGTGTTGATTTTTTATGGCCGTATGTGATGGATTGGATCACTTAAGGCTTGTTGATTTGCCATGCTGCATAACTGCGTCATAGTGGGTTTTTTGTGTGTGTCCTTGGCTTCTCATTTGCAGACGGCGAGTGTTTTGACTACAAGTGGGTGAGCACCACTCGTATGGTCTGGTGTGAGCGCTCAGATGGAATAAACGTCACAGGTACGGCGGTGCTTTGTTTTCCACTTCGTTGACCCGAAATCAGGTCAATGAGCGATAAATCACAAAGTGGCTAACCCTAGTAATCACACAGGATTAGAGGTAGAAATATAATTAGCATATAACATTTAATAAAACTGCCAGCCGTAGGGCCTAGCATATGAATTTAGGATTTTTTTTTAATGGCTGACCTTTGACCTATAGTTGCCTTCCATAGGCCATAAGCACAAAATGCAACATACGTAAGCACCAGTAATCACAAAAGAACAGAACAATGAAATAAAAGAACAGCTCTGTTTCACTTCAATATACATTAGTTCCACCTTTAAGACTAGGCATAGTTATTTAACATTGATCATTTTCAACCTCACCTTTGACCTTTAGGTGGCTGCCCACCAACAAGCCCACCTGGGGTCGAGCAGTCGTGTGTCCTGCCTTGTGACAAGCTGCGTTCATTCTGCTCCGAGGTAAAAATACAAGTGGATTTGGGGTTATGCATCGTTTATAAATATTATTCAACCATGTACCAAATATATCATGCACTTTTTTTCGATTTAGGATCAGCACCCTTTGTCCTTGCACTGATTTTTTTGAAACAGAGATTAGGCTATATTTATGTTTGTCAGTCTCTCCATCAGCCTGCAGCACCACAAGTCAGACAGGCGAGTTTGTTAGCGTGTGTCTCTGCTGCCTCCTGCAGGAAGGTGCGTGTGTGTGTGAGGAGGGCTACACGGAGGTGCTGTCTAATGAAGGTCTGCTGCAGCAGTGTGCTCAGATCCCCGTGCTGGAGATCCCCACTGCGGGGAGCAAAAACGAAGATGTGAAGACGAGTCGAGCCATCGACCCCACCACCTCCACCACAGACGAGTCGGGCCCGCCAGGGCGCACCTGGTATCTGAAGCCATTTGGACCCGGTAAAAATATATCTGAATATCCTGTCTACACCTTTCACTTTATATATTTTTACTTTATCAAATTGTTTGGTGACATGCACGCTCCTAACACAATAAGTGGTCTGTTTATGTAAAGCACTTTAAGATTTTAAATAAAAAGTGCTACATAATTCAAGATTATTATTATTGTTATCATGATTATTTATTATTATTTGTTATTATGTCTTATCTTAGGTTCGTATTCAGAGTTTGGCGACGTAAGTTCAAAAGATGCGTCAGTAGATACACAGAATTACAATTACCAGAACTAAAGTATCATAGTGTCGTAAAGTGTCATAGTGCAATAAAGTGTTATAGGGCTGTAAAGCATTATAGTGTAGTAAAATGTCATAGTGCAATAAAACGTCATAGTGCAGTAACGTGTGATGGTGAAATAAAGTGTCATAGTGCAGTATAGTGTCATAGTGCAGTAAAGTCTCAGCATGGTAAAGTGTCACAGTGTAATAAAGCGTCATAGTGCAATACAGTGTCACAGTGCAGTACAGTGTCATAGTGCAGTAGCTTGTGGTAGGAAAATAAAGCATCATAGTGCAATAAAGTGTCATAGTGCAGTAAAAGTGTCATACAGCAGTAATTTGTGGTGTTATAACTCCTCGTTTCTGTCTCTTGACAGATGGCAGACTGAAGACGTGGGTGTACGGCGTGGCTGCCGGTGTGTTTGTGCTCCTGGTGTTTATAGTGTCCATGGGCTATCTAGCGTGGTAAGTGCACCGTCGTCTCCCCAAATCCATCAACCTCATCCTTATCATCATCATCCTCATCCTCTTTATCTTCATCACCGTTATTCTTACGTTCTCACGCATTATTTTGCTTTTATTTTCCCTACCCGCATTGCCCCATGTTGATTTCCGCTTCACCGAGCAGCAGTTACTGTGCCGTGCGGCGCACTTGTGCCACGCCCAACTCTGCCAGTCGTGCGGCGGTGTGGATGGGCCAGGACGCTCATGAGCTCACCTACACCTGCCCCAAATGCCAGCAGCCTGAGTCCAGGGATGGTTAGGGCTTGCGCTCCTTGACCTCTTGACCTTTTGACCCCAGTGCCCGTGTGCCTCTGGCTCTGCAGTGCCTGCTACCAGCCTGCAGAGGTACACTACAGCCGTGCTATATCACTATCACTGGATGTGTGTTAAATTATCAGTAGTGGGCTTTCCATCCACCTATTTTAATTTGCACACATAAAAAAACATAATATAAATATAAGCCTAAATAACAAAGGTATTCATGAAGAGAGTAAAAGTAAAGTAAACAGGCTGTGTTCCATGTCCAAAACTGCATATTACCATCCCAAATAATATGTAAAAGTAAACATCTTATTAGCGTGCCATGTCTGGTAATTATGGTATTCTCCTGTAGCATACTTTTTGTTTTACTATTTATGGTGGTAGTAACGGGATTTAACCCGAACCTCAGACTTGCAGAATGTTTAAATGACTGTGGTTGGTGGAAGCAGTTCACACAGTGACTCTGCATTTTTGCGATCTTCGTCTTTTGGAAATCCAATTAAAATTTATGAAGCAAACATACCCAGTATCGACATCAATAATGCAGTTGAGCAGATTTGGCTACGCAATAAAAGACCTTAATGCACAGTTCAAGCAGAACATCAGATACAGTGTTGCATTATAACACAGAGGCCCAAATAAGTACGAACATCAAACATCTTGAATAAAGGCAAATGTATCTCATGTTTCTCATTATTAGATCATTATAAAACAAATATATTTCTAGAAATCTCAAGCTTGAAATTGTTTTATTCTATTGGCACATCATTTTGCTCTTTTATAGAAATAAACGCTTGAAATAAGCAAAAGTCTCTGCCGATAGAATAGGACAATTTCAAGCTTGAAATGAATAAGACGTGTCTGGAAATGGGCTTAATAATCTTAATATATGTTATGTAATAATCTCATAATGAGAGATATTAGATCAAATTTTCCTTTATTCAAGATTGACAGTGGGTAAGACCTGTTCCATCCTTCCTTCTTTATTTTAGCGTTTGGCTCACATCGTTTCCCATGATTCAATGCAGAAAGCTTCCTGTACTGTATGCAAATCATGTCTCTGTTGGAAAGTCATTGGCGTGTGAGTTCACGTTCCTTATTCTGTGTTCAGCAAAAAGCCAAAGAAACCCCAGCGGAGACAAAACAACAACAGGCTGAAGCCTTTGACCCTGGCCTACGACGGCGACGCTGACATGTAGCCCTGCTGACGCCACACACACGCCTTCATCAGCGCCGTGAACACACACCGATACACACTCTGAACAAGTCATTCCAAACCGTGCACCTTCATTCGAGTGGCATGTCGACGAGCTAAGCGAGTTGAGCATTACTTCAACCTGGATTTCTTTTTTAATTTTTACTTGTTTTGCTGCAGCAGCGCTTTCAGAACTCTCACACACACACACACACACACTACACACACACTACACACTACACACACACACACAACAGGAGGACGCCTTTATCTAACAATTAGTACTTTATTTTCAAAGTCAAAACCCACGCTTAGATAATCAGCACAACGATATTGCTTTAACACGCGCCTCTTCCTTGAACAAGAGGGACTTTTGGACTTTTAGGAGCCAAAACCTGACAAAAAATAAAATAAAAAAGACAAAAGAAGTCATTAAAATCATCCACGAGTGAACTTCATGCATTATGGACTTTTAAACGAACTCCTCTTCGTGAACTCGGGTGGCAGCCTTTCTGTGGAAGGTGAGGCACGGAGGAGCGCGGTGACGTCCTGCATCCTCTCTTCTCCTCATTTCCATGCTTTATTGCACTATATTAGTGCAGCATGATATGCATTCGAGTCAGGGTTTGTCGTGGAACGTCTCGGCAGTACAAAATAAAACTAAAAAACAGTGCAAAGTGTAAAGGCGTGACGTGAACTTCAACGAGAACAAATTCGGGACTCTTTCAAAGCCGAACAGTTGATTCGCTTTTTTTTTTCTTGCTTTTTTTTGCACTCACTTGTGCGTTGTATAGATCATCTGACGTGTCTTTTTTCCCCCGCTCATCACACTCTGGGTGTGGTTTTTTTTTTTTTGTGTGTGTTTTTTTTACTATTTGGAGATTTTCGAAGATCGTTTGTTGAGGATGTACAACAAGGTGGTGATTGTGTGATGACTTTTTTTGTTCAAGCCCAGCGGTTTCTGCCTTATTGTTCAAAGGAATGTGTAAAATTGTTTCAATCATTATTAATATTAATTAATATTAGTATTAATAAATTACTATTGATTCATTTATTAATGTAATATTAAGTTAGTAGTTCATATTAATTCATTTTAATATTAAATAATAATATTAATATGAATTATTGCCATAAGAAATGCAGATGTGTATAATTACCAGTTATATTTGGCGCATATATATGACTATTTTGAAGTCAATATTGTCACCCCAAAGGTATTATATGATAACTTTTGGCTTTAAAGTTGTGTAACGAGGAAAGCGGGTATGATCAGAATAAAAAAGATTCTCGATGAAATAGCATTCAGAATTGTCTATGCGAATTATATATATATATATATATATATATATTGCTGCTTTAATCTGTAAAATGAGAAAAATTATGTTACATTAAAGGTAACTCACTATATAATATTCATTGTCTAATGACTAAATTTTTATTTTTGGCTGAACCTTTACTTTAAGAGCATTTTTCAGAGCCCAATGAATAATAGAATAAAATAAAAGACTAGACATATTTACATACTGTATGAGTCCTGGAAATACATTTGTATCCCAGTTTATTTTGTTCCTAATTTCTTATCCCGATCGCTGAAGCTGCTCGACGCTCGGACCACTAGCGGCTGGTGACGTGAACGTTTACTTTCTCATTAGTTCGATGTGTAAATAATGATTTTTTATGATTTTTTTTTTGCATATTAAGAAAGTGTGTACATTTCTTTTTTTTATTGCAAAAAATATTTAGTACGGATTAAGTTTTAAAAAAAACAAAAAAAACAGTGGTATCTTTGTTCACAATGTTGAAATCCATGTTGTAAGTAAGAAATTCTAACAAAATTTAGTGCTTTTTGTACAGGCTGTTTATGTATCTGAAGAATTACAGGTAATAAAGGAAAGCAGACTGGTGTGTTCGAGCCACATGCTGTGTTTCGGCTCAGTAATTCATGCAGTGTGTGTGTGTGTGTGTGTGTGTGTGTGTGTTGTAGGGAGGCCAAAGGCAGACGATATAAAGCGTGTTTATTTGGGCCAATCCAATCCTCATGGTCATATAGGCGATCTAAGGGATGAAGAGACACAAGTGTGGTAACCCTTAAAGGCCCAGCTTCATACTCAGTTCTTCACCTTAAGTCATATTATTCAGTAACTACAGTGACATTAATAGGAAAGGTGTGTAGATGAGACAGTAAGGAATGCAAGTCTTCGACCCACTGACTGGCCTTGGAGTTTAAGGGCTTAATGTAGTCCGATCCATATTCAAGGTCAGAAACCAGAAACTTCACAACTAAGCTTTAGGCATGTGCCAATAAAGTGAATTTGATTTCTTTGAGTAGATCTGAAATCGCTCACTATTTACTATATAGACTGTTATATATGGAGCACTACATAGGGGGCAGCAGTAAGGGTGACACCGGGGTCGAATTCAGCTATAGAATAGAAAGCTCCTTTATTGTCACATATACAAATACAGTACAGTGAAATTGATTCTTCACATATCCCAGCATGTTGGTAAGCTGGGGTCAGAGCGCAAGGTCAGCCATGA
>JAOUQW010000024.1:12112479-12123504 GCA_028565825.1 Olivaichthys viedmensis | reverse complement strand
ATTATGTAAAAGGGTCGTGGGGTCAATCCCTAAACGTTATCTCGTGTGTGATGATCACACGAGATTAATACTGCTATGACAGAAGGCTGAATTATGTAAAAGGGTCGTGGGGTCAATCCCTAAACGTTATCTCGTGTGTGATGATCACACGAGATTAATACTGCTATCACAGAAGGCTGAATTATGTAAAAGGGTCGTGGGGTCAATCCCTAAACGTTATCTCGTGTGTGATGATCGTCCTGATCAATCACACCGCCCCAAATGAGTGTTTATGGGAAGGTTTTGGGGTGAAGCACGTGATCCAACATGATCATTATTTTCCATGGCTTTCACACAGTCTGGACCACACACCAATTAGTGTTGGCGCGATACCAAAAATTATGGCCTTGATACCGATACCGCAGTAATTGATCACGATATCGATACCGAAACGATACCGCGGTGTCGGTACTTGATAGTGGAAAAGAATTGAAAATGCAATCATTTCAGAAAATAGATAGAAATGAAAACAATGAATGTTTGGAAATCTAAAATGTGCTCTTTTCTAATGACACACTAATGCAGAAGACATCAAATAAACATCCAAGACCAAATTTAGGCTGTCTAAGACTTTTTGCACAGTGCTATAGATATCTTATTATTGCTCTTTTTCTCTTTCAGGTGTTTGGGAAGCATGGAAGGGGGGCATTAGTAAGTATCCATAATTACAAAACCATCAGCGTTATCTTCATTGAGTAAAATATTGATTCAGTTGTGAATAATGTTCGTGTTTTGGCAGTGGTTATGCTCGGGAGTATCTCGATCGCTTTGTCCAAAGTCAGGACTCCTCGGTGGTCAACAAGTTCCAGCAGAAATACTGGAAAACCAAACAGACGCTGATCAAAGTCACGGGGAAGAAAGAGGACGAGCATGTGGTCGCCTCAGACGCAGACCTCGATGCCAAACTTGAGGTAGGTATCAAATGAGGGGTGCTCCTGAAATTTTGACGAGGATAAAAAAGGCAATGTAGGAGTTTTCTAACTTCCTAAACATCCCATGATGTCATTTTTCTGGCCACTGCAGGTGTTCCACTCGGTGCAGAGGACATGCATGGAGCTCCTCAAAGTGATAGAACAGTACCAGAGGAGGATCTGTCGTACGTAATTATACATTTCTTTCAGTGCTGGAGGAGGAAAGATACAATCACACGCACCGTCAAATGTTTGGGGACACTTAACCTTTTTTTTTTTTTTAAACATTTTTTTTTTCATTACCAATTTTTCATTATTAGCCCGAATATATTATTATTCTCATTTTGGTTGAGCATTACAAAAAAAAAGACATAATGTGTGCAGGAGTTGGTTTAGAGGACAATCAAATGGTCCTAAATAAAGTGCAGGACGGAGGTCCAAATAGAAGGTTTATTCACAAAATAAATGCCAAAAATGTGGTCATTTGAAATTTTGTTAGAAAAGCCATGGAATTATTTTTTTTTTTGGGGGGGGGGGGGATTTTTTTGGTAAAAATGTGTGGGAACCCTGTAACATACATGCACAAAATGTATTAAATTATTGGCATTGCTGCAAATCCTGCAAAAAAAATACTAAAGTAAAAATACTTCTGTGTTACTTTCAATGGCCAACAATATTATAGCAAATTAAAATATAACTGAGTGACTAGGTTTCAGATTTTAAAAAAGCAGAATAAATACATTTAAAGTGCTTATGTAAAAGCGACATTCCCAAAATACACCTCAAGCTACAAATCCTGTAAAGACACTATTTAAAGTTGTAATTTCTGAGTGTCCACTCGTGAATGTGGCGCATGCTGCTTGTGTAATCCACCGTGTTTTCGCCTCAGTTCTGTCTCAGGAGGAGAACGAGCTGGGTCGGTTCCTGCGCTCACAGGGTTCTCAGGACAAAAGCCGAGCGGGGAAGATCATGCAAGCGACCGGGAAAGCCCTCTGCTTCTCCTCCCAACAAAGGTGTGTGATACATTGGAGACAGATATTGAAATTCCCTCATTATTATCGCATAAATACATGATTGATGTCCAATCTATTTAAATACTTCAGTATTTTTTTGCAGGATTTGCGTCATTGCCAAGAATTTGATAGATTTTATATACATGGTGCAACTTACAGTTTATAGCAAAGTGACACAAATGTCCAGTCTATTTATTTTGGTGGACATGAATATTTTTAAAGGATCATTTTACCCAAATGGACTAATGCTGCACTTTAAAGGAACATTACATTTACACAATTGTCTAGTTATCCCACATGTAGTTGATCAGCATGGGGCAAATGTAGCTAACATAGTAATGCAAGTCAATCTCACCCAATATTTTTGTCCATAAATACATACCTACATCGTCATATACTTGTTGCAAATGATATTGTAGTCAATTTTTAATAAATGATTATGTGAAATAGCAATGATGATCTACATATTTAAGTTCAAAGTGGAACTATATCACTTCCGCATCACTTTCCAGCTTTCCGCCACAATTCCACCTTTAAACTTCAGGCTTAGGGGTGGAGTGAAACCAAATCGCACTACGAACAAAAGTGCAAGATGGCCGCCCCCATAACGTGGCAGTGTTCAGCCGCACGGTGACGTTTGGTTCGTGTTTGTAGATGACAGTAAGTCACGCTGTGTCCTAAACCGCATCAGCACGTCTGTGTGACATCACTGAACATCTGGGTGTGGTTTGAAGCAGAAATTTACAGAAAAGATTTTGGGTGAGATAGACTTCCATTAACCTCGCAGCTCCAGTGCAAAACTAAAGAAGCAAAAGACACCAAAAATGTCTTGGCTGATCGACTACATTTGGGGAAAATGAAAAAGTGCGTAAATTTGATTGTTCGCCGAGCTTTTTCTTTAATCCTTATGTTGTGTTTGGGTCAAAATGTTTAGGAACAATACTAAAAAAAGGATTTTTACAATATGAAATGTTTTAAAAAATAATAATAATAATAATTATAATTATTATTATAATAATATTAAAGAGATAATGTTCAGGACATTTCGAGCTGAAATAAAGAATAAAGGTGAAATAAAGATACTAAAAAAGAATACTAAATAAAGTTAGCTGACACGTAATATCATCTCGCCCAACTCGAACCGGCCAGAAGAAAACGGCGAGGGGAAAAAATTCCAAAATCCCTCAAATGAAATGGCCAACGTCGTTATTTTCTTTTGCAATCAATAGTAAATTCACCACAAAGTGAATTTTTTTATATGTAAAGCTCAAAATGAAAAGTGCTATATAAATAAAGATTATTATTATTATTAAAATCTATAGATAATAGTAAGAAGCTAATCATGAAAATAAGTTGACACAGGCTTCAATAAGAGCTGGTACATGCTAGTTAGCACTGACAATAGATTGTGCTATCTCAACCTCGTTAGCGTTGATTCATGATTAGCCATGTTAGCAAATTTTTAGGTGAAATACTCCCCAAGCATGATGAGGTCCTGATGAGGTTCTGCTCGTTCTGGGTGGGTTTGCGTAGGCTGGCGCTGCGTGTGCCGCTGTGCCGCCTGTACCAGGAGGTGGAGACGTTCCGCTACAGGGCCATCTCAGACACGTGGCTCACGGTGAACAGGATGGAGCAGGCCAGGACCGAGTACCGCGGCGCTCTGCTGTGGATGAAGGACGCCTCGCAGGAGCTGGACCCCGACACATACAAGCAGATGGAGAAGTTCCGTAAGGTCAGTCGCCGGATGAGATGTGTGGGGTTTGGTAGAGTCGTGGGTGCAGGAGCTCAAGGTTTTGTTCCTGGTTCATTCATATTGAATAAAGGATGTTTGATTAAAGTTTTACAGAGTTAGAACAGTTAAAGGAGCAGTTTGTAATTCTTAGAACCTAGTGGTGCCTCTGAGACGAATCGCAATTGCATTAAAAACATTGACAAGCCTTTTATTTTTTTCAAAAAAAATGAGTTGGCTTTAAAGGATAAGCGGTCACTTCAATGGGCGGAGCTAATTTCCAGGCCCGGAAATCTCTTTAAAATCACATGGTTATTACAGGTCTAGAAACACTACAGCACTAAACAAACCGCCCCTTTAATGTTGTGAAAAATTCAGAACTGATGCCGATGAAACTATAATTAAATGCTTAGTGCGTATTTTTAGGCCTACATTATTATTAATAACAAGCAGCTTGTTTTAAAAAGAAGAGTAGAAAGTGAACAAAATGAAAAACGCAGCACAAAAAGACCAACAGAAGGAACGTTGTATAAGCCATCAATAACAACTTAATAACATGTAATGACTTGCTATAGCTATACTTATCTGATAAGTCGGTCACATGAACAACATATTGTTTAGTTACTACTAGGAACTATTCAGTAACTACAGTGAAACTGATAGGAAAGGTGTGTAGGTATGACAAATCTGGACCTGTCTGAGCTCTTCGCGTCCCGTCAGGCTGATTTCCAGCGTCTTTGCTCTGTGCAGGTTCAGGCGCAGGTGCGTCTCACCAAGACCGGCTTTGACAAACTGAAGACCGACGTTTGTCAGAAGGTTGATTTACTGGGAGCCAGTCGATGTAACCTGCTCTCTCACGTCCTCACAAACTACCAGGTGTGTCATTCTCACCTAAATCCATGTACGGATCGTCCTCGTGTATGTGCCGAGATGTTTTTCTCTCCACATTCCCATGGTTTCGTGCACATGGTGTGTGTAAAAAAAAAAAATCTGTAGATTTGACAGTAAATTACTGCCAGTTACGTTGCCACTGTTACTGTAATGTAGCACCTCATTAGTTATGTGTTTATGCTGTACAGCTAATAATCGATGTGTGAGTCGTTCCTTTTTGTCTTTTTCTGATCTTCAGACTACGCTGTTGCATTTCTGGGAGAAAACGTCTCACACCATGGCTGCCATTCACGAGAGCTTTAAAGGCTGCCAACCCCACGAGCTAGCAGCACAGAAGGTCCGAGCGTTTGAGTGAGGTTCATGTTGGTCTTGTAGGCCACTGTATGGGGTATAAAGTGTGAATGATTGGTAACTTTCCAATGTCTTCCAATGAACTTCACCAGAATTTCTCCCCTTTTGATATAAAGTGGGCGGAGCTAATGTAAGCTCTTTAATTAGTCAATTAGCGAGCGAAAGCAGATAGCGAGCGAAGCTAACTAACGAGCGAAAGCTAACTAACGAGCGTAGGCTACTGTGCTAACTCTAACTCTATAATTGTGTGTGTTAGTACATGGAGGGTTGAACAATCCTGACTCTTGAGTTGCTCGAGTGACGTAGCAAGCTGGGAGTCTTGGACATATTTATTAGAATATTAGGCCATGCCCATTAGGACAGTTCTCAGATCGGTCTCATCAGCCAGTTCAGCTGGTGTCTAAGCAGCGTTTTATCTGATATTTATGTTGTTTTTTGTTTTGTTTTTCATTCAAATTTCGCTGGCTGTTTATCATAACACAAGTTTGACATCATGCGAACGCTTTTTAATATTTTACGCCAAATTTCCTGGGACTTTAAAGCAAACTCCATTAATATCCATTCATATTCAAAGACTGGCTTTGGATGAAGGAATCATTTTAAGATGAACTCACAGTAAGAAATAATATTAAATGATGGAGTTAGCAAGTAATGCTACTTTACGCTACACATACAACATGTTTGACCTTTTAAGATGTTAACTGTAATATTACCATTGGAATATAACTTATTTTCAGGACAAGCTTCAATGAAAAGAAGGTATAAATATAACAAGGACACACAAATAATAGACAAATAAAGTTAAAAAAATTAAGAATTTATGTCGCTTTCCATTATTCCTTATGACTAGTTCTTTTATTTTTGTGTAATTCTATGGCAATAATCACAGGTAGTTTTTGTCGTTATATGCAACAGAATAAAGGATCGGATCAAGGAGCGAAGAAACGGACGAAGAAAAACAACAACACAAAACCAGAGGAAGAGGGAACGAGTCCGACCCTAAAGGATACGTAAGAAACGTTTTCTCCACATTTCCTATTAAACGTTTCATGTTTTCCTAAGTTTTCTGATGTCACTCTTCTTGTATCCGTAGGCTTGTTTCAATAGACGATGAGGATCTAAATAAGGACCCGAATCAGCCAGGTATTAATCCAGCATCAGTCTAAATAACAGCAGGAAACCACAGTAACACTTTCTATAAAGCCCGTATTCATAAAGCATTGTAACTGTGCTTATAATTCTTTATTTGGTAACAATGCATTGTAAGCATTTTAATATACTCTAATAATGCATCATAAAGCTCCAATGAGTGAGGAATAAAACACTTTGGGACGTCCTGTTATATGAAAATAATCAACGACGGGGTGGTGTGATGCGGCCGTTACCACCCCAGAGTTGATTATATTCCTATAACAGCACGTCCCCAAGTGTTTTATTCCGCTTATACCACAGCAGTCTGCCAACGAGTACACATTTTATTTATTAAAGAACAACTTTTTATCCGTTTATAGTTACATTTAATGTTGTAAATTTTTTTGAATTTTATTAACCTTTAATTCAATTAAAATTGTAGTAATGTGTCCATATTTATATAATTAGTTTGAACTCTATATATCTACTTTATGCTCAAAATAAAGTGTTGGTGATGACATTTTGAATGTTCATAATATTTAATAACTACTAAAGGTGCTTTATAAATATACACAGTAGTACAGTATACCATAATGGCATTATGAATACTGACACTCCTGTTTATAATGAGTTACAACAAAGTCCATTTTTGGAGCTTTATGCAGTGAATTACAAAGAATTATAAGTTAAATAAAACTTAAATACGGGCTTCATAGAAAGTACTGAGAAAACTATAAAGAATACTGCAAAAGATCTTTTAACCTATATGACCTATATGATTGAAAGTAAAAAAGGAGGATCTACACCAGATCAGTGCTAAAGTAAATGTACGGCGCGTGTTTAGGAGCCGGCGAGGAGCCGCAGGACGGACTGAGCATGCTCATTGACATCCTGAGCTCCAGCTCCATGGAGGACAGCGATTTCTCCCGCGAGTGGAGGGACGTGTTCGGGGAGGACGAGTGTACTGACGGAGGGACGGCTGCGCTCACAGACACTCAGCTGCAGGAGGAGGAGGCTTCGTTCTTCCTCCCGTCGCATCTCCTCGACCAGAACATCAACAACCTGCAGTCTGCAATGTCAGGTAGACGAACACGTCCGAGTCCACTAACGAGCTGATCTCATTTCATCAGTTATGAAAAACACAGGTTTATATTAATGCGCTCGTTCTTATACGTTATCGTTTCTATAGTAACAACTCATTACTACTCATACTATGGTGGACCCTCACATCATTTAAGCCCAACAATGAACGGATTTTTAAAAAAGTGTTGTTATTTAGCAAAGAAAAGTGTATAATCATTTCTGTGGTGACGCTTTCTGTAAGGAGAAGGTGTATTGAATATTTATGGGAGGAGACTCTGGTGTCAGCGCTTTGTAACAGTCAGAGGTAAAGCTGTTGCTTTAAGTGTTCCGACGTGGGAAAGTCTTCAGGACAGAAAAGTTTGTGCTTCGTGGTTTATCAGGAACACGACAAGCTGCATTTTTTGTTTTATTAACTTAGAGAGAGAGAAAAAAGAGAGAGGCTGGTGAGGGAACGACTGTTTATAGCTGTTATAACGTAAGCGAGAACAGGAACTAACTTGTTTTGCAGACGTATCGCAACATTAAATGTGACGATAAACGGATAAAAGGTACGACATGTCGTTCTTTAATAAATAAAAATGTGTAATCGTTGGCGAATTGCTGTGGTATAAGAGAAATTAAACACTTCAGGACGTGCAGTTATTGGAAAATAATCGACTCTGGGGTGGTAACAGTAACTCCGCTTCATCACACCACCCCGTCACTCATTATTTTCCTATAACTGCTAGTAGTTTACTAGTAATTACTGCTTCTGCTTATTGACTGAAAACAGGAGGCACAATAATGCATCTATTTTTAAAATTTTTTAAATCGAACCAGTTTGATTTCTGCATTTTTCTTTCAGATGCGTTACAAAATCTGACTGACCAATTTTTAAAAAACAAAAAAAGCGTCATAATCACATGATCTTCAATTAAATATGGCTACCGACAGGCTTACTGTGTTTGTATCAGAATATATTTGCAGACCTATTTGAAAAATAATGTTTACATTTTTTTTTAAATTACATTTTTTGTATTTGCAGAACACACTGCGTTTGTTTGTTTGAAAGGCACATGTTGGTGAATATTAGGGCTTTTATCAAATGTGTTCTGGTTAGTTGCTAGGTTTTTGGCACTAAATACCTCCATAGTCATGTCATTGCTCACCATAACAACATGGCAAAAAGAGAACACACTTACTGTAGTGTGTGTGTGTGTGTGTGTGTGTGTATCTACTTAACACTACTGCTACAACTAAATTATAATATGTAATGTATTAAGGTTAGATTATGGCCTGAATCTTACAAAGACATATCCAGACAATGATTATTCAATACCGCCCTCATTCTAGGATGGATTATGGATAATCCACAGAGCTCCCCCCAGCCGAGTGATCAGACTTCTGGAGCCAATCAGATAGCGTCCAAACCGGCAACAAGAGGTACATGCGGGCTGATACAGTGCAAAAGACACCTTCATCTCACATTTACTTTCATGAATGAATATTCATTATGTTTGTATTTGGAATTGTACGTGAGATATGACACTAAGACACTAAGCACCAACAGAGATTAAGTTTGAACCTGGATTAAATCAAAGTTTATCTATTAATCCAGTTGCGCCAAACTTTAAGGCTTGTTTAAAATATTCAGGATTGCAATTAATCCATGATTTAATCCTGTTTTGTTTTTTTTACAGTAAACTAAGATTATTAGATTGTTGAATCCATCATGGTGGACGATCAGAATTAATCCCAGGTCAAGATTTTAATTAGAGGTTAAGCTTTTAATCGCTGATTTGTTAAGCCATGTTTGAAATGTATTGCTGCAGCACAACTAGAATTAAAATCAAACTTATTCTAGCTCTTCTTCTTTCTTTTTTTTCTTTTACTCCATGTTGGAGCAGCCCACCCTGGAATTCTGGGATATGGTGAATAATGTATTTCCGTTTTTCCTGACTGTGTTGTGTGTGTAATGTCCAGACACCGGTGATGGTGTGAAGGATCGCTCCACGTGGTTCAACCTGTTTGCTGATTTGGATCCTCTCACCAACCCAGACGCAGTCGGCAGAACAGACAAGGAGCACGAGCTCTTTACTGCATGAGAGCCTCCGAGATTCAAGCACCTTATCAGTTTCTACCTGTACGTGCTGCACAATGGACAGATTGATTCAAAATCTTTCTGTTGCATAATTATTTCCTTTTAATTTACGTGAACAGGTGAGGCAGAATCAAATCCAAGCACACAGCTGAACAGTCGGCCCAACAGTGGCTCTCTGGCAGTCGTGAGATTTCAACTCGCAACCGTCTAACCTTCTAGTTGCTAACAAATAAAGGAAGCTTTTAGCCACCAGTTTAGCATCCTACAAACTTCATGCCAAAATCATCACGCACTCGCCCCATTTGTACATAAACCGTTTCATAAAATAGCAGAATGAGTACAGATTTTTAAAAAAAATTAACTATAGAAATCAAATTGGAACTATTTTATCATCCGAATCACTTCTAATGTACAATTCCACATTCAAAATTTTAGGCCACGCCTCCTACTTGAATCTGATGGTGGCGCGGAGTGACACCGAACTGTGCGGTGAGGAAGGAAATGATTCGGCTTCGGCTTCAAGATGGAGTTACGACTGTTTTTAGAGTTTTTAGCTGTGTGACGTCCTTTGTTTATAGATTTGTGTCATACAGTGTCAGAAAGCACATCAGTCTGTTTGAGACACTGAACAACTCCACATGGTGTATGATGCTAAACTGGCAGCTATAAGCTTTCATTACTTGTTAGCAACATTAGCAACGTTAGCAAACGTCGGACACCGAACATGTCTTGGCTGATCGGCTACATTTGCAAGCGGAAAATTGCGTAAATTAAATTTTTTGCCAAACTATTGCTTTTATCACAAATATTCCTGTTGCATGTCTTTACACTTTAATAGGTACATTTCATACATTTCCTGGACTAGATGTTTAAATTTGGGAGCCAAAGGAGGTTAAAACATCACGATTGCCTTGATTTAAAATGTTATAGTTCTCTTTATAGCTATAGCAGCGGTGCCAATAATTTCGCGTCGCCATATTTTGTTATACAATCCGTTTAAGTACCGCTTTTTTGAAAAGCATTTCTTGAAGCACATCTTCTGTTTTGTAGTTTAAGCACTGTAAGGACTCGGTCATGTCCTGTTATTATTGAATATGTTCGTTATAAAAAATTGCTTGTGAGAAAAAAACTCTAAAGAAACACTAATTCTGGTGGTTTTGTGTTTAAAAAGCCAAATATTACCGGAGAACTTGGTTACAAGAACCTTAAAGAACTCCAGGTAGCACTTTCTATGAGGGCCATATCTATAATGACCTATGAATACATTCGTATCATGTTATAATACATTCATAGGGCGTTATACTACACACTGTTATAATTATTTATGAAAATGCATTACACTTTATAGGCAGTTTATTATGCTTTGTAAAATGTTAACATGATGCATTATAAGTAGTGTTTATAACACCATTATATCACCAATGCCACAGAAACTCAGTCCCAGTTTGCATAGTGCGTAATGATTAGTTATAGACACACTGATTTCTTTTAACAATTTATTAATTATACTTACCAGATTAATGTAAGGCTGTGCAAAAGTCATGGCACCCTACAATTCTATGTACAGTTTGTCTTAGATGTTTATTTGATGTCTTCTGCATTAGTGTGTCAGGAGAAAAGAGCAAATTTTAGATTTCCAAAAATTTATTTTCCAAAAAATATCTCTGTATGATGCAGAGAAATGTTTGTGCATCATTAAAGAAAGTGAGATATTCAGTACTAAAGCACTTTTTAGATAAAAACAGAATCAAGGCTGTTCTGGGATTTTACCTGCAGAGACAGAAGCAAGTGAGAACC
>JAOUQW010000024.1:12067837-12079318 GCA_028565825.1 Olivaichthys viedmensis | reverse complement strand
CCATTCTGATGGTTGATGTGAACATTACCTGAAGCTGCTGGTCCATATCTGCATGATTTTATACATTGCGCTGCTGCCACATGATTGGCTGATTAGATAATTGCATGACTGAGAAGGTGTACATGTTCCTAATAAAGTGCTCGGTGAGTGTATATTTTTTTTTAAATATTTCTTATTAAGTCCTTTTTAAGTATGGACTTAAATACAGTGGCTGCTCAAATCCCAAAAGGTTTTCATAAAATATCATCATGCCCAAGCGGTTGCAAATCATTTTAGCACTTTTTGCACACAGAACAGTAGAGAGGACACTGCAGGAGGGGACACAGTGGTTGCCATTGCCTAGGTTTTGGTTTGATTTCCGCTATATTGAATTCTCCTGTCATTGCTGAATCAGGAACTACGGAGAAGTTCCTCCATATCTAATTTGGTCTGTGAGGTTTTTTGTGGAAGTGTAAAACGAGACGGTGAAAGAGGCATTTTTCTGTCACTGTTCACCGAAGATAGAGACTGGAGAAACTGTGCTAGGCAGTGGGGTGGCATTGGACATGGCCACAGTCACGTATAGCCACAAAAAGTTAAGCTGTGTTGTAGATAAACTCGCTAGTCCGGCTGCCAGTAAAGTAGATCACTACAATTTTTTTCTTGCACGTTAAATGATGCCAAATGCGTTCTTTCTTTTATTACTGGGATTATGTGAATACATTTTCAATGAATTGCATCATTTCGTATCACATGTATTCATTTATTAAAAACAAGTGGTGAAGCTGAATACAATACAATCCCAGCATACAGCGGAGCAGGCGAGGGTTAAGGGCTTCACCCGGAAGCCCAACAGTGGCACACTGGCAGTCCCGAGGTTTTATCTCACACCTTTCTGGTGACGAGTACAAAATATTTGTTTGTATATTATATATAGTTTGTTCAACCTTTTCAAATATGTCCCACACAAATACACCTCATGCTGCAGCACAAAGATCGACGTGCAATGTCGAAAAGCAACATTTCCTATTGAGCGTATACAGACAAGTGACAAATGAAAGGAAAAAGCAACATAAAGTGTGTTAGTGAGGTGTTTCGGGCCACCACGAGCCTCCAGAACAGCTGCAACGCGGCTTGGCGTAGATTCTACAAGTCTCTGGAACGGTACTGGAGGAACCGATGGAGAACCGTCCTTCCAAAAAGATCTTCCCTCAATCTGTGTTTTGATGATTGTGTTGGAGAGCCGCTGTCTAACACGTCGCTCCAAGCCGCTTGGGTCCAAGACGAAGAAGCACTTCTACTCAGAGGTAACCATTTTACTAAAATTCAAGTATTTATAAAATTCTAATAATCCCACTGACATTCCTAAGGCTTGGTTGGGTGATATGCCCTTATAAGGATATGCTCTGGTCACTGTGAGAAATTAAATCACTGTATTCTTTTCACGATACCCACTTAGTTTATGCATTTTAGAAAAATTTGAAATATTTGAAAAAATAAAATAAAATAAAAATATCACAGTGCATAACACGTACAAGATCAGAACGTTTTGCCATATTGTCGCCCCGACTTTATTTTATAAAGAGAATTGAGAAATCCTCAATATAATTTATATATAATGGTTATTACAATCCTCAGTAATACCCAGCAGCTTGTTCAATAAACCAGCACTGTATTTGCGCAAAAAAAGTAAAGAGTTCAAGAAAATCCAAACTATTTTAATCGCGACTTCGCCGTGTACAGCGACTCCTTCACGTCGACCTTATTCGTGGTGATCACTTGTAAAAAATGAGATAAGAGTACATGATGATGTAACCTGGGTCCCTGGTTGGATCGGGGTTTCGTCCTTCATAGAGTCCAAAGTAGAGGATGGTGTTGGACCCGCCCATATCCAGCTGCAGTCCAAGTAAACAAACAAACAAACAAAAACAAACATCAGTACAGGAAAGCCAGATCGCTACATAGGGTGCGTCTCAAACGCTAGTTTTCAGTCGGTAAGGAAACGGGTCGTTTTGGAACAGTGTACATAGGTACTGCGTTACAGAAGAGTCGCTAGGAAGGAGAACTGTCGAGTGCAGGGGTACTTATATATTATTATTATTATTATGATGGGAGTTTTAGAGTTTCAGGTTGGAGCCAAACTGATGCTCAGAGAGGATTAGCGGATTAGCATTATTCGGCCGCACCTGTGGCGTGAGATCGATCCTCCACGGGTCGACCTGCAGTCCGTCACACCAGCCGGCGCGGCCGTACAGCCACGTGCCGTGTTCGTTAGGCACCGCCCCCTCGCCCACACGCATAGCGCAGCCCAGCGGCGAACCTACAATTTAAAACATATAGTTTATCTACATGACCTCACACCATGATACAGTGCTGATACAGCATTTCTCATTCTCTATTACACAGACCCCAATATATTTATATATACACACACACATCAAGCTGTGCCATTCCTCTATACACACACACACACACATCAAGCTGTGCCATTCCTCTATACACACACACACACACATCAAGCTGTGCCACTCCTCTATACATACACACTCATATATATATATATATATATATATATATACATACACACACACACACACACACACACACACAAAAGACCCGGCCATTTCATTTGCATATTCATACGATTTGTGTGACATCACTCTCTGTATTGTCAGAATAAAGATGATGCCTCCAGACGACACTTTAATTTTTGTTTCACACATTCACCTCGACATTGTTTGGCTCGGCGCCACCATTTTTACATAACAAAAAGTTTGATAGAACATCAGAGTGAGTCCGTATTAAAATGAACTGGCCAGAGACTCGTGAGACTCACCAGCCGAGTCGAATGTAAGCGAGTTGTTGTGGACGCCGTTGACGAGGAAGAAGTGCGACGTCACGCAGAATTCACCGCAATTGTTATTGTCGCTGCCGTGGCCTGTGATAACGGCGTACAGCTCCACCTGCACAACACACACACACACACACACACACACTTCGTATGTTAACTACTGACAAGGGGCGTGTGATACGACATCGATATTTCAGTAAACTATGACAAATTATCGTTATGATTCATGTATGAAAAGCAATAATTTGTATATTTAAAAAATATATATATTTATAATATTGGGATAAGGGAAAGGAGGACAAACTAAAATAAAAATCACAGATTATATTGTTATTAAATTAATCCCGATCACAGTGCTGGCTCCATCACCTTCTTAGCTGAAGGTGGAATAGTGAACTTGATCTCCTGAAATCTGGTGTTGTAGTCCCTGTCGAAGTTCCCCCCGTTGTACAGAGACGTCAGCTTGAAGGGGAAAAGCTTCTCTGAGGAGTTTCCTGTACAAAAAGAAAGAAAGAAATGAAATAAATAAATTCACACAATGTTCGATCTAGTAAGGTTCAAACCTGGTAAACCAGCCAGAGTTCTGCAGAAGAACCGAGGCAAGTTCTCCAAGATTCTTGGAACAACGTATCAGCCGATTTCCTTATAAAAATACACGACAGCATGCCGAAGAGAATTGATGCAGTTTTAAAGCCAAAGGCTGCTCACACTAAGGTTTTTTTTTTTTTTTTTTTACTGTTTACTGCTCTTTATAGTATTTTTTATATTCAGGAACTATTTCGTTATTTTTAAAAAGCATTTTTTCGCCTTACAGAATTGATTTAGATGTGCCTAAGACTTTTACACAGTACTGTATATTTGAAGACTTTGAGTTTCTATGGTTTATTTGAGTTAAGCAAAACCATTCCTGTTCAGTCCACAGCAAGTTAACCACAGAAGCTGATTATGATAAATATACAGGGGTTTTAATTGAATTTGAAATCTTATTTGGCGTTGTGAGCTTGCTCTGACCCGAGTGGTTGCTGTGGCTGAAGCGCAGGTTCAGGGATGTCATCCAAGGCATGGCCCAGGGCACCGTCTTCATGGTCAGGGCACAGCGCTCGCTGTTCAGCAGCGGGAGGAGCGGCGACACGTCCGTCAGCCAGCGGCCTGTACCTCTGAACAAAACAGCGACTTGCATTGAGTCATCTGGCCGACTATTTTATCCAAAAGTGCCCTACAAAGTGAGCATCCAGTCCTAGCACAGAACGTGAATAAAAAATAAAAAAAAGGACTACATTAGTGAAAAGGATGAAAAATGTAAATGATAAAACTGCATTTATTTCATTAATTCTGCATTTTTAATGATTAATGATGCATTTTCTTCACAACTGATTGACTCTTTACACGTAGACGTATTCATCGGAGTATCTAATAATTAAGAATTTTTTATTACATTTAGTTTTGGCACAAATTCCGTATATCTAAGACAAAATCCAACAATCTCTGAAAAGAAAGTAGAGATTGTCATCAAGGTGATGACATTTATTTAAAAAATAATAATAAAAAAAGCGCATTATGCAATACAGATCGGTCTTATATACAGATTATATAATATCATATAATTATATCAAATACAGAGTGAACATTAATATTCTGCAACTTCACGCGGCGTTGAGAATGCTAAAACCTCCTCGTGTTTTTGGGTTAGCTGAGCGGGCGTGTACCTGCGGAAGGCGGTGATCCAGCGGCCCAGCTCCAGGTTGCAGTATGCACTGAAGTGATCGCAGCAGACGAACAGCTGCACCGTGTGATCCCAGTGAGCGCACGTCTCGTCCCTGCGGCCGGGACACGACAACCCCGCGTCCAGCTCCAGCACGTCGTACTCCAACAAAGCTGACAACAAACGGCAAAACAATACTAAACAATCAGCCAGTCTGATGCAAACACCTCCTAACTGAACAGCAAATCTGCACTCCTCACACTATGACCCTATGATCAATTCACAGTACGAGAACCGTCCATGTTTGCAGGTTTGCGCTCAATACCTCATATTTTCAAAGAGGACAGCATTAGATGACGGTCTTGTTAAGAATTGTTGGAAAAAAACAACGTCGAAAAACGTTTCCTCCGATTTCCACCTGGTATGTTTGCTCTTTAAAAAAAAAAAAAGGTCATCCTGTTTTTAAAGGATGAGTTTTGCTCAAAAATGAAAATCACTGGCGATCAGCCAAGACACGTGTTTGCGTCTTTACTTTTGTACTATAGCTACTCCACACGAGGCCTTGCCGAATGTTAATTGTGGGGGTGCCAATAATTTTGAGATCGGGGTGTTGCAGAAAATAAATAAATAAAATTGCGCTACCCAAGAAACAAAAATGATTGTGTTAAAATAAAACTATACAATGACTATACAATATGTTTAAGTTCCAAATATCACTTGTTGCATGTTATTAATTTCTGCTCATTTTCATGAAGGGTGCCAATAATTCTGGAGCTGACTCTATGTAGTTTGTAGTATGTGTGCAGAGCTCCTGGACTGCATTGCATGCAACACTGTGATCCTGGAGGCACGATATTTCGTCTTGTAGTTTTTGTGTGCATGTTGACTACACGTGTGAAAAGAAAAAGATTTTTTTAAAACTCCGCTACGTTATCGTTATGTTCTGATCCACTGGAACTAAGGAGCTACTTAGACGGACCTGTGGGAAGCTCCACCACGGCCTGGGCTCCTGCCGCCCCGTGCATGAGCGTGTTGTTAAACACGGGTAAGATGGTAGCAGGCTGTTCAACACGCTCCAGCAAGTCCTCGTGGAAGTCCAACCTGCCAGAGAGAGATAGTAAAACAGGCTAAAGCGCACTCCTTTAGTATAAAATTACTAACTGTAGCCCATCTGTTTTTCAGCTTTTCCACCGGACGCTCCAGTACGGCCAAGTACCCTTGCCCCTCTTGCCCAGGTACCACGTGAGCCCAGCTGTAATGTACAGGTGGAGCTACGGTACATTATTAGTGTTGACGTACCACTGCGCCTGCCAGCTAAAGAACCGGAAAGTGGGGTAGAGGAACCAGCCCATTTCCGCCAGTGCCCCCTGCTGGTCAATCGAGATAAAGAAGTTTGGCGATGGAGTGACCTGGAACGTCACATTCACTGGCTTCCCCGTCCTGTTCAAACACATACACACACACAAAGTAATACACAGGTCTAATATATAACACAACACACACTTTCTCTGAGCGCATTATAACCTTCGAGTCCTACGACAGGGTCTTACGATAGCGCCCGCGCTACAGCAGGCTCCTTGTGCAGCATAGAGGCAGGGATGTTAAGGCTGATGTTACACTCGTCCCCGACGCAGTTCATATCCTGAATAGGGTTGCCAGGTAAGGCATAAACCAACACCCCTGCAGCTTTGGAATCGGCCATAGCTTTAATCTGGGGGGAGAAAAAATAAAAAAATAAAACAAGAAGGATGCCTCATTGAATAGAAAACGCAAGGCTTTTGTCTTCAGATGCAGCATTGACAGACGAGACGCCAAAAACGAGTTGGATCCACACAGAGGGAAGCGCTAGAACTCTCCTAGGCCCCTAATGAGCATTTTTTCATTTCTTTAAAATGGATGGAAATATTAAAAAACGAGGCCGAGCCGACAGCGAGTGAACCTCGAGACGGTAAAATGAGGCATTTCGGAGGCTTGGAGACAGACGTGGACGAGGATGCTATGGAAACGGCGGGTGCAGGGATGTGTTACCCGGCTAACCGTCTACAGAATAGCCACCATAATCCGTTAAAAGGAGGTGGAGGAAGGACAAGGTGAAATAAAAGACGCTTTATCAGCCTATTTAACGCGATCCGGCTGGGACAAAAGTGCACAATGTCGTCAGAGTATTTCTGCTTCTCAGGTCTTCGATTGCATGAGATGAAACAAAAGATATTGGGGTATCTGAGAAGCCTGAATGTGAATTAATTCCTTCTATCAAACTACTGTATTTTTGTAGAAAAATCTGATAGTCTGTCCTGCTGCGTGGTGCATTTTTTGCTCTATCGTTTTTTAAAGTTTTTTTTTAATATAAATGATGGGATATAGAATGATGAATAAGACACATTAGCATATTTCACCACAGCCAATCAGAGAATCAGAGTTTATGAACTAATATCTCCTATTATAGTGTACATGAGTGCTTATTAAGTGGCGTAATCTCGTTAGCTGAGGTTGTGTTGAATATGGATGTATATGATCCTTGATGTCATTGTGAAAAATGCGAACTAGGGATGGGTGAAATAATCGATTCTTCAAAGCATCGTGACTCTTGAACGATTTTGCATCAATGCACAAAATGCCACTTTAACACAGGATTAAGGATATAAACGCTTTCTTCATCGAAACATTTCAAGTACCAAACATTTCTGATGAAAAATAAAACACTAACGATATTAAGCACAGGGGTAAGCGACGTGGCGAATATATCACAATACATCTCAGTATTTAAGAAGGAACAAAAAAGGAAAATGAAAAACTGGGTTTAAAAAAAAAAAAAAAGGATTTTAGCATCTAATCAGCGACTTGTTAATGTGAGTAATAATGGAGTTAAAAACGGACTTACATGTTTACATGACACGTCATTCATGCAAATTCTTTGTAAATCACCCGCAACTTGTGTGACTGCACATGCAAATTAGTGACCCGTTATATGGGATCTTAGTAAATCAGGTCCTTAGTGTCTTGTTGGTATAATGTACATTTATTTGTCTTCTTCATTTTGTCTTTTGAGGGTACGCAAACTTTTGCTCATCTCATTTTCATCTCACCTTGGTGAAGAAAGAGCAGCCACTCTCAGAAACCCAGGCCACGGCTCCGGCAGCCGCGGGGAAGGGCTCACAGCCGTCACCGGCCCCGACCACAACGTACTGCTTTTTTTCCCAGCGCCCATTCAGCCAGTCGTACCTGGCGTTCAGGCGCTTCACGATCACTGGCACTTTCCACTCTGAGAGTCGAGAATTTAATCACACAGAAGAAAAGGTTAAAAATATGAATATATACACACACACACACACACACACACAAGAGTTACTTACTATAAAAACTTATGAACATTTTCAGTTTTATTCTTCTGAACTGAAATGAACGCATATGGAGGGTCTACACATACGTGTATTTGGTTAGGTTATGAACATCAGCGTGCTCACCTGGAGAAGTGAACACTGCTTGGGCCAGACCGCAGTTGTGTCCGCCGCACCCCCAGGAGTAGAGCACTCTGGGTATCCAGTTCCCCAAGGCATAGACGGGGATGGGGGAGAAATGAAGTCTGGACAAAATTTCTTTATCCCTGATAACATGGAAAAGGTATGTTAGATAAGAGGCGTTAGCACTGGCGCTTAAAAAAGTTTCAAGTGTTGTAGCACGAATGAATAAAAAGTCTATAATAACGTGTCTACAAAGGGTTAATCGGCATAAGAGCTAGAATTTGTTGTTTTAACTGGAGGGGAAAAAAGCAGAGAGAGAATGTAAAAGATTTGAAGAAACAACGAACATGAGCATGAGGACTTTTTGGATGGAGATAAGAGATGAGCGATTGTATTGATACACGATATTCCTTGCAATATATTAAAACACCGGCGAACCGGCGATGCGTCACGGTTAAAAGGTCGGCCTGGGTTCATTTGCAGCGAGCGAATTAACCCCTTAAATAAAGAGTCCCTAATTGACTCGCAGCTTGACTCTCGACGGAATTCTTATTCGTTGACCTGTGACTCGAGTGGCTCAGATTGCAGTTAGAAAAAAAACAAACCCAGTTATTCGTGACCTTAATATTATAAGGTTCTATCTAGGTGAGAAATGAATGGCAGATAGACCCTTATAATACTAAAGCTCCCGTATTGTCAAGTCCTATCTATTTCAGAAACGATGAGTCAAGAACCCTTTGGAGCAGCAAAGAACCTTTCTGTCTTTCAGAACGTTCAGCAAGTAGAAAAGGCTCTGCTTAGAACTATTAACCATCCCAAGAATCCTTGAGGAACCCTTTTTTGGGCTGCAGTCAGTACACTCTTATGGTGTTAAAAAAAAGAAAAAAAGAAGGTCAAATCTAGAACCCTTAAGGGCTCGGCTGTCCCTACTGGGGGAACCCTACAACAAAGTGTTTCCCTATCAAAGAGGATTTCAAGTAGAACCCTTTAGGAAGCCAAGAACCCTTAAGGGCTTGGTTGTCTCTACTGGAGGAACCCTACAACAAAGTGTTTCCCTATCCGAGAGGATTTCAAGTAGAACCCTTAAGAGCTCGGTTGTCCCTACTTGGAGAACCCTACAACAAAGTGTTTCCCTATCCGAGAGGATTTCAAGTAGAACACTTTAGGAAGCCAAGAACCCTTAAGGGCTCGGCTGTCCCTACTGGGAGAACCCTACAACAAAGTGTTTCCCTATCCGAGAGGATTTCAAGTAGAACCCTTTAGAGCTCGGTTGTCCCTACTGGAGGAACCCTACAACAAAGTGTTTCCCTATCCGAGAGGATTTCAAGTAGAACCCCCTTGGAGAGTGTAAGTGCGTAGCTCCAGCGTGGGCTCTGCGGTGGTGAGCAGAAGGAAGACCATGTGGCTCCACACCTGCACGCGGCGGCTCCGCGCACCTGCTCCCTCATCCAGCGCGCATCCTGCGCCGCGGAGTCATCCAGCGACAGGAAGAGCAGCGCGGCGCGGCGCGGGACCTGGAGCAGCGCCGACAGGGACGAGGCGCTCGTCCACAGACACTCCAGGAAGGCCGATTTGTTGGTGAACGCGTGGATGATCACGGAGGATTTGCGGTCGCTCTGCAGCGGGTAAACAAACTCTCCGTCTAGGGTCTCGACGCGGAAATGTGGCGCAGGGTCTCCCGGGTCAAAGCCCGGTAGTCCAGCCGGGTGTCGCGCGTCGGTGGCGGCCGGCGGCTGCAGCGCGCTGCGCAGCTTCCCTTCCGCACAAACAACCGCAGCGACGCCGTAAACCATGAAATAAAGGGGCGTCATGGCGGGATGCTTTCTCCTTCTCCTTCTCCTTCTCTTTCCCCTTCTCTTTCTCCTTCTCCTTCCCCTTCTCTTTCTCCTTCTCTTTCCCCTTCTCTTTCTCCTTCTCCTTCTCTTTCTCCTTCTCTTTCCCCTTCTCCTTCTCCTTCCCCTTCTCTTTCTCCTTCTCCTTCCCCTTCTCTTTCCCCTTCTCTTTCTCCTTCTCCTTCTCTTTCTCCTTCTCTTTCCCCTTCTCTTTCTCCTTCTCTTTCCCCTTCTCTTTCTCCTTCTCCTTCCCCTTCTCTTTCCCCTTCTCCTTCCCCTTCTCTTTCCCCTTCTCCTTCCCCTTCTCTTTCTCCTTCTCTTTCTCCTTCTCCTTTCTCTTTCTTTCTCCTTCTCCTTCTCTTTCTTTCTCCTTCTCCTTCCCCTTCTCCTTCTCTTTCTCTTTCTCTTTCTTTCTCCTTCCTGTTCTTCCCGCCAAACAAAGCGATAACGAAAGTAAAGAGCGACATGATGGCTGTTTGCGCATGCGCGGGGGGGTGTATGGTTTTCCTTTCCAAAAGTGAATATATCATTTTGTAAATTATATATATATTTTTTTAAATATTCATTCCAGTGGACAAAGTAATGCAAGGAATACAGAATATATTTCATTTACATCCACACATTCATCTTCTTCTCTAGCTACAATAGATATATATATATTGTTATATATTGTATTGCACACGTAAATATGATTTTTTTACTTTCCCAGCACTTTGTTTTACTCTTAAAAACCCAACAGCTCTGCCTCATATTTATATCCCACACCCAGTTGCTGTAGATTGAGAATGTTTCTTTAAAACTATAATTTTTTTTCCAAGGGTGACTAGCTTTATTTTAAATATTCTTTGGGGTGCCAATATTTTTGACACTTAAATTTATTATAATTATATATATATTTTTAAAGACTTCCGTATGATTTTTGGTTAAAAGGAAAGTACTTACTCCTACTGTTTGTGTTAATTTTTTTTTTTTAAATCACTGTGTGTAATGATTATTTTAAAGAACAATTCTTATACCCATTTTCATGAAGGGTGCCAATAATTCTGAGCTGACTCTAAATAAAGTCGGTTCTCTATGGGGTAACCAAATATGGCTACGATGACACAAGAACGTCCCGAAACGTCTCTATGGCGTGTTGTGTGGGAACAGTTTGCAGTAGTACTGTAAAAACTACGGAATCATCAGTATATAATATTACCTCACTCCATATCACACGTTTATTAAGTGACTGTACAATAACAAATGCAAAATAAAATTGCAAAAAAAAAAATACATAGAAGGAATACATAACCAAAGCGGAAAAAGAAAGGAAAAGAAAAAATATGCAGGGTAAACCTTCTTTCGCCATAGAATACATCAGGTCATGTTCAACGAGCTTTAGAGACGAACACTGCAACGATCGCCCAGCCGAGAGTCGCTTGACCGCGTCGAATCGTTTACAAAACCGTCCAAAACAGGAAGAAAAGGAAATTATAATAATAATATTTTAACTGGCTCGGGATACATATACATACACACACACATATATATATATATATAAAAATAAACTAGCTGAAATATTACTGAAGTTATATGAAGTGGTCCGAGGATAGTGACAGCATATATTTTGGAACACGCATTATGAAAAGCCCCGGGGGAGTGGCCTAGTTCTCTCTT
>JAOUQW010000024.1:12034800-12048436 GCA_028565825.1 Olivaichthys viedmensis | reverse complement strand
TAAATGTGTTTAAAGGATGTTTGGTACGAGCGTATAGTAAATAAGAGTCCTGGGATGAGCACATGATAGGCTTCATGGTTACAGCTGCAGTCTGTAGGAGATGCAGGTCTGTAGTATCCAGGTGAGATTATCCATTTAAGTAGGAAGTCCTAGGGATAAACTGTTTTTGGGAAGTGCAAGTCTTTAGGATATCCATATGAATAGCTTTTATTTCTACAGTTCTGTGTGAGCTGTAAATATCGTTGGGCTCCTTTCTGGTGAAGATGCATGATGCAGTACACACGTTTAAACCAACACTTGCTTTAATGATCGGAATCTACATGCACAGTAATTGCATTACATCATCATCGTTAATGTCGTGACCAGTAGAGATGTTCTGGATGGGTATCGGATCGGGATCGGGTTCGACATGTTGGATCCGGTCCATTAATGTGTACAGTGTTGGCTGACGTGACGCAGATCTTGCATGTGAACGCGTTTTGCATAACTCGGATATTGATATTGGAAATGTTTATCGTGCGTCGTGAGCATCCTGATGAGCGTTTGTGTGATGGACATGGATGGGCATTTAGAGATTTTTGTAATCGAATGTGATGTTGTTTTTCCCGACAGTCAGTGACGGCTTGGAGCTGAGACCAAGGTACCACAGCATCGGGCACTGCATGAGGAGCATCTGGCAACAGGAAGGACTCCGAGGCTTGTACCAAGGGGTCACTCCAAACGTGTGGGGCGCCGGAGCTTCGTGGGGTCTCTATTTTTTCTTGTATGTGCCGTATTTCTATTTAATAACAATAGCGTTGTCATGGCAAATCTGCACTTTTGATGACCACATCTTTTAATAACAGTTATAACGCCATCAAGGCTTACGCCAAGGAGGGCCGTGAGACGGAGTTAAGACCCACGGAGCACCTGGTGTCTGCAGCACAAGCAGGTCAGTTCTGCGGCTTCGTGTCTGATCTCACACACACACACACACTGACAGTCAGAGGACCAATACGCAGTCTATAGTGTGCAGGTCATGTTCGCTTTGATGACTAAATGAAAGGTACTGGTGAGATGCGAGTCAAAAAAGCGGATAAAATAGCAATCGCTTGCAGAATATTACATTACGATTCGTGGAATTTTGGCGTGAAATGAATGAAACTGGCTCTTCGGCTATAAGAAGATGGAACTGGTGCGGTCATGCGCTCGGATCCGAATCCAACACACGCTTCAGCTCTGTAGCTTGCAAAAGTCGTGTTCCAATAATCGGTTATGCAAAATATCGCCAAATTCAATATCACAGCGCATGATGTATCAAGGTCCAATGTATCGACGGCCAATACATGCAAATTTTAATGATTATTATTAGCCTGTTATTGTAATTAAAGCCCATAATTCGCCTACAGTTGATAATTCGGTGCCCAGTGTTGCATTGTTGCGGTACATCCCATATAATTCCACATGGTGATATTATTTACCGTGTTAAATACTAGGCGGTTATTTTTGATATGAACTTTTTCGATACGGTCACATGCCCGTGTTAAACACTGAACGCCATTGAACTTACTCATTTCATGATTTTAGCTCATACGCTCGTTATTAAGCCAGAAAGCACGATGAACTGTGACCCTTGGGCATCTCGCTGTTCAGTCACTGCGCATCGCTCACCTCTCGGATTTGCACGTTCAACCATGACTTTGAATGTAGTGATGAGAAATGCTGTTTGCTTCACTGCACTTCATCAAGGTGGAACAAGCAAAGCCCACAGGACGTATATGTCACAAGTTACAAAGCATGTGACATTAATAAAGCTTAATGAACCACCACTGCTGACCCGTGACTCGTTTATTGTGTCTCGGAACCAAGAGGGGGAGTTTCTTTATTTCACAGGCATTGTTTGGATGCCACATTTCACCTGGAAATGGTTATCGGTTATTGACGCCCTTTTATAACGGTGTTGTCTCTAGTTAAAAAAAATAAATAAAATTTATTAATGAGACTTGTTGCTTTTTATTATTTTTATTTATTTATTTACAGGAGCGATGACTCTCTGCCTCACCAACCCGATCTGGGTGACCAAGACACGACTGGTTCTGCAGTACAGCGCCGATCCGAGCCAGAAGCAGTACAGGGGCATGGTGGACGCGCTGGTGAAGATCTACCGCCATGAAGGAATTGCGGGACTGTACCGGGTAGGACATGTTCTATATAGGGGTCGAAGGTTATGACGGGTTACAGGATCAGTTTACAGCTTTACATTTTCAAAGAGGACGACATTAACCAAACGACATTACTTGGTTCGGGCTTTCAAGCGGTGCAACTGTCTAAGGTCGCAGAAGATCGTGAGTTCGAATCCCAGTAATGCCACACCCGTCTTTGGCCGGGGGAATTGTCCTTCTGTCTGGGTGGAAAGCATGGCCTTGTTTTCCACTCACGTTGTCAATTATTGCGACTTATTATTAGCCAGTCATGGATGCCTGCTAGCCCGTGCATACAGAGTAGTGCTTAGTGCTTAGTGCTCTCCTCCTATGATGTTGCACGCTGGCCGCTTCAAAAACATGCAGTGGCTTTTTGTCTCGGAGGAAACGCGTGCGAGCCTTCGACCTCCCGTATTGGTGGCTGTCGTGTCATTAATTGGGAGGAAATTGTGGTAAAAATGAAGGGGGAAAAAATTGGGTTCAGGAAACTAACAATATTTATATTTAAAAAAAGACCAATCGGAACAATCTAGAAAATATTGTTTTGGGTTTTTTTATTTTCTGATTTGCACTTCTTTAAAAAGTATCCGAGTATCTTGCCAGAGGATATTCAGAAAAAGTTTATTCATCAGGATTTGAAATTGGACATTTTGGAAAATATGATATGATATTATTGGTTAAAATAATTTTACATGGTCAAAAATTAGAAGACGTTAGCATTTTGCTAGGAGAGGGAAAAAGTTTTGTCTTTTCAGTGAAAGACAGGGACACAAGTTTTGATTTTAGGTTATCCTTTAGGGAGTAGACGTTTCAGATTTCCGTATCCTGTTATGCTGTTATACCTGTATACCACAACACTGCTTTATTGGTATGCTATAGGGGTATGGAAGTCATTTTACAAGAGGAGTGTTTGGGGGGAATCTGGTGTGACTGATCCAGCTATTTTTGCAATAGTCTGTCTCTGTCTCGTCTGTCCTAATGTGTCTGTTATTAGCAATAGGAATCTTTTAACAAGTCCTTTTCCTTACCAACTAAATTAACACCTCACTGCCACTGCAGTACGTCAATTAATGTTCGGAGTGCTACAAGTGCTAAGCAACTGTGATCAACCATAAATGCGCTCTAGATTCATGCTAGATCACAGGATTTGCCTGAGCAACCGTTTTTGTCTGACCACTTCAGTAGGTTTGGATGCTTGTAATAGGTGATCTGTGTTACATAAGCAGCCCTGTCATTAAACTTCCATCACCGACCACCAGGGGGTGGACATGCTCCAGAGGAAAACGTGGCCTTGTGCAATAAAATGTTTTTTTGTTTTTTTTTCCAGCTCGTTCACATGTGCGAAATGTCAATAATGCAGAGTTATCATTTTCTTTCTTTTTTCTTTTTTTCCCCCCCCTTTGGCTGAATGGGCCGGTTCTGTGCACAGGGGTTTGTTCCTGGCCTGTTCGGGACGTCTCACGGAGCTCTGCAGTTCATGGCATACGAGGAGCTGAAGAGAGACTACAACAAATACAGAAACAAGCATTCAGATGCTAAACTGGCAAGTGCAAGAGCTTTCACCCACCCGCAAATTGCGTTAAAGAGGTTTTACAGATGTCAGGCGGGTTCCAAAGAAATCCACTGAAGTATATGATTAACGTCTGTGACCACAGACGTGACGTTATATCCTTCATCTCTCTCTCCTCTGCAGAATCCATTAGAGTACATCACAATGGCGGCTTTGTCCAAAATCTTCGCTGTGGCCACCACATACCCGTACCAGGTGGTCCGAGCTCGCTTGCAGGATCAGCACAATAACTACAGCGGCGTGGTGGACGTCCTCAGGAGGACGTGGAGGTGAGACGAGCAGACGCACTACTCTCACAGGGTTTCCGTTAACTTTTATAAGTGAAAATTGTCACTGCATTAGTTTTGCTGCATTATTTATAAAAAAAAAATAATAAAAAAATTTATTTAAAAAGCCGAAAATTTCATGGAAAGATCTGGAAGGATTGAAAATGTGACCAGCAAGAGTTATTGCATCATAAAATATAAGAGCCTATCGGGTTCCAATATGCAAATTCAGGCCATGCAATGCTGGAATGGGGTGGGCATGTGTAAAGTTGGAGGCGTTTCCAATTCGCATATTTATTGGTTAAGGTTTATTGATTGGATTTATGGTTAAGAGTAAAAGTATTGGCACTTCTGTACCTTTTTTTGTGTGGAATCGCCACGTCAAGCAATTTATTATTCAATATAGAAAAGAAAAAAAAGAATGTTTTTAAAGCAGAGTTTGGGCGACTTTACTTTTGGTAACACCAGAAATTCCAAACTTGCCTAAATTATCTTAAACTTCAACCTTGAATTGAAATGCAAAAAGGCAAAATATGGCAAAAATGTTTTCTCGCTTGGCTGATGACCATATTGGCATTAGACTCGGGGTTAGTTGGGGATTATTGTTTCTAGCTCTCACTGTGCAACAACATGCTTTCTCTTCCCTCCTCTCTGGGTAGAAACGAGGGTTCTCTGGGGTTCTACAAAGGCATGGTGCCCAACCTGATCCGTGTCATGCCGGCCTGCTGCATCACCTTCGTAGTGTACGAGAAGGTGTCCAGCTTCCTCCTGGACCAGAACAAATGAGACGGAGCCAAGGGCACGACCGCAGCAAGCTAGTCCGGAAAGAGAGGCGCTTGTCTAGCACGGAGGACAACCCCCTCACTGGGCCACGGGACCACCAGACGAGAAGACGAGGGGTGGAAGGTTGCCATGACGCCGGCGTGATGTGGCTTTCAGCTACAATTTTGAAACATGTAAAAAGCCAAATGGGAACTGGTGCTGCTTTGAATTTTCCTATGTGAGGGACATTTAGAAAAGACAATGTACACTCAGGTGTGTGTGTGTGTGAACAGACAAGACAGGAGCAATGAATGAATGCATGCATAAGAATAAACCTAAAGGAAATAAAATGTACACAATTCTCTACTTGCCTCAAATGTAGTTAATCAGCCAAGACATGTTTCGTGTTTGACGTTTGCTTCTTTGGTTTTGCACTCGAGCTATGATGTAGCTAACAAGTAATGGAAGTCTATCTCACCCAAAATCTTTTCCATAAATCTCTGCCTCAAACCACACCCAGATGTTCAGTGATGTCACACAGGCGTGCTAATGTGGTTTAGGACACAGCGTGACTTGCTGTCATTTACAGACACGAACCAAACGTCACCGTGCAGCTGAACGCTGGAGTGTTATGGGGGCGGCCATGTTGGACAGCCGGAATCTGTTTGGTGTCACTCCGGCTCCTGTGTCCCAGCGGAAAAGCTGGAAGTGGTGCGGATGATGATAAAATACCACTTTTTAAACTTAAATGGGTAATTATTACAAATGAACTTAAATGACGCGAATTAACAATGACTTTGTTGAAGCAAGTAGGTGAAGATTTGGCGAGTATTTACGGAAAACAATTTGGGTGAGATAGACTTTCATTACTTGTTAGACACATTAACCTCGTAGCACCAGTGCAAGAAACACGTCTCGGTCGATCAACTACATTTGAGATAACGAGAAAATTGTGTAAATTTGATTTCTTGCCAAACCGTTCCTTAACTGTCAGTCTTTTTTCACACTTCTGAAACAGAAACATCTTGCTTCATGTCCTTATTAAGACTGGAGATTATTCAAGTCAGTTTTACCAAAGCAATCCAAGGAATAATTGGACAGGTTTGTGTCTGTGTCTGAGAGAGAGACAGACAGAGAGAGAGACAGCCGGGTGTGACGTGCCTTTTAGTTTATCTTCATTATTTATTGAAAGTCTCATGAAAATCTGGATTGTCAACAGCGAGCACATCTTTGTCACCATCGGTTCTTGAGATGCTAATAAAAAAACATGAGAGGTACGTACTTGCTTTGAGCGCTGAGGTTCTTTTGAAAGGATGCTTAACGTTTACAAGCGAGTCGAACCACTACTCACTAAGACAACGTATCAAAATATATATATATAGGTTTATAAAAATGTGTAAAAGCTATATCTCTCACTGATGTTTCTACAGTACTTTTTCAATTTAAAGTTGTGAGAAGCACAATTTCTAATTTTTTAGATAACACACACACACAAAAAAAAAAAAACCCTCATAACTAAAAGTGAGTAAAATGACTACCATTTCCTGGTAGGCGTCTAGGAAAACACTGAAACATGTTCGAGGTCAAGGTCATTTAGGAAGCTCCTCGATGATCACCCTGGAGACGGAGTTCCAGCCGGTGGAGGCGTCGCCGTGCGCGTAGTCGCCGCATGTGCCGACCCAGATGGCCACGTCCACAAGGCCGGCCCGGACGCCCTCGCACAGGCCTTCCACTGAGCACGGCCCAAACGACAAAACAACATGTCAGAAATTTAGCATGGAGAACTCCAGCACAGACAACACAAGCCAGTTCGAGTCCCAGAACAATGAGGAATTAACTACATTTCACCTGGACCGACCAGCTACGCTTCAATTTTCAAAACCGCACTGCACAGTATTTATTTCTTAATGTTTATACATGTAAACGTAGAAATCAAAGATGTACAGCACTGTGCACAAGTCTTTAAAGTCAATTTTGCAAGGCGAAAACGCTTTTAAAAATAATGAAATGAAAAGTTTTTTGTCCCGGTTATAGGAGTGTAGAGGAGGTTACGTTTAAAGGGGAGAATTCTGGACGATCTTGACGTTTTTTAAGTATAATTTCAGACAGTTTAAGGGCCAAAGGAATTCTCTCTGTCTTGGCAGTGGATTGCTTATGCAGTACTGTGCAAAAAGACTTGGGCACATGTGAAGAAATTCTGTAAAGTGAAAAATGCCTTTACAAATAATGAAATTAAAAGTTTCTGAATATAAAAAATACTATGAAAGAAAAAACCCCTCAAATCAGTGTGTTGGTGTTTCAGCCTTTGTCTTTAAACCTGCATCAATTCTCTTAGGCACACTGTCGTGCAGTTTTATAAGGAAATCGGCTGGTAGGTTGTTCCAAGAATCTTGGAGAACTAGTGCCACAGTTCTTCTACAGACTTTGGGATTTTACCTGCAGAAACAGAAGTAGGTAAGAGCCAGACAACCTTCATTATGTTTTTCTCTAAAAAAGTGGTCTATTTTGGTATTTTGGGTCCGGGTTTGATTTATATGGAAGTTCGGGTCCATGTGTTATTTTGGTTTGTGTGCGAGTTTGTGCCCGCGTACCAGTTTGATTTTGGTTCTTGTGAGCTCGGGTCTGTATGCGAGTTTGGGTCCACGTGTCAGTTTGGTGGGTATGTCAAAGCTTGGTCTGTGTGCGACTTTGGGTGAGTGTGCGAGTTGGAGTTTGTGTTTGACTTTGGGTCTGTGTACAAGTTTGAGTTCATGTGTTTGGTTTATATGGAAGTTTGGGTTCATGTGTCAGTTTAGGTCTGTGTGTGGGAGTTTGTTTTGATTCGTGCATGAGTTTTTGTGCGAGTTTGATTTTGGCTCCTGTGCGAATTTAGTTCTGTGTGTGTGAGTCTGTGTTAATCTGTGAGTAGTTCCCATGTGAGTCTGGATCGTGTGCAAGTTTTGGTTCCTGTGCACCATCATTGTTTTGGGCGGATGTTCAATGTGACTCCTGAGGAATGTCTGGCACTCGACACTGTGAAGCATTGAGAGATTCCTGAATCACATGATGCTCAACAGAGCTTTGAGTGGACTTGGCGTGATGCCATTGTGCCTCTTATCTAGGTAGAGTGGCACCAGCTACACAAATGCCAGCCATTATGTGTTTAATAACTAATTGTATATTTATTATTCAACTTAATACACTTTGTCCAATTATAGCCCTGCCGCTGTTTGACATTTTTAGTTAAGCATGACAGGATTACATCACTTGCTTTTATCCTTTTGATGCCATCATGGTGTATCAATGTATCAGAATTTTTTCAGTATTTAGACTGATGGCTGGTGAAAACTTTTCATTGTCACCGGCTGCACCTGCTAAACAACCTCATTTGCTAAGAGACTTTACCAGTGAATAATTATACCGTATGTCCGAGTGTTTGTGGGAGTGCATGCGCTCATATGTGTCTGTTTAAGGGGTGGTGATATTAATGTTCAGAATAACTATTTCAGATTCTCTTATCATGGAATACCTTCATATCATCACACCCTTAGTTGGTATGTTTGTCTGCCTGGGAATCTGTGTGGGAGTTTAAGAGATCGTTTTAGAAATGTGTGCCTTTTGAGCTGACAGTAGGTCTTTGAGTTTTTTGGCCTCAGGGCGTTTTAGAGCCCGTTTAAAATCTGTGTTTGCAATCTGACTGTGGCTGTTTTATTTTCGAGGTATAGGCATTTTAAGCAGGCCTAACCACAGGAAGTTCAGGTTTTTGAGAAAGTCTAGTGTAAGGCCACGGATAACGTACATGAGTGGGCGGTGATGTGAGAAGGCCGGACCTAACTTCCCACTTTTAGTGAAAAGTGAATGCTTGCTACACCTTCTTCCATGTACAAAAGTTAGCAAGACTTTCCACTTTTTAAGTTCCCCAGGAGAAAGAAGGTGCTAACCTCAGCAGGTTGTTATTCTGGGGGTGACTCTTACTAGCAATGGTGAATCATACTTAACTTGTGATTGTCTCATATCTCATGCCACCCTGTCTTCTCTTGTTTCATCACTCCGTTCCTCTCTTCCTGTTCTCTTTCACCTAGTGATGAATAAGTGCTCTGGCCTGCTGTGACCCTCCACACAGATTCCAAACCTCTTATGCTACGTCTGTCACTGTTCTTGTGCCTCAGCCTTACCCATACACTAGTCATAAGATTGATGAATCAAGCCTGGAACCAGTTTTTTTTAACGACTTTCTATAGTTTTAAAGGTAAAATAGTACTGCAATAATTGTGATCTCTTAATATTTTATGATGCATGTTTATACTTAAGCAGATAATCATGATACACAAACTTTAGTCTGGCAGGATATGTATTTTTGATTAGTCTCCTACACTTTTTTGAGGCCCCGATCTGCTTCGAACACCACATATATGACACAAAGAAACCCTGGCCAGGATCTTGTACAGGATTTGAAATTCAGCCACAGTTTCAGGATCCTGGACCATAATATTTCCATTTATTTGTTTGTCAGATACGTTTATCCAAAGTGACTTACAAGCGAGGCAGAATACAAACCAAGCATAGACCTGAGTAATTTAGGGTTAGCACAAGGGCCTGGCTCTCTGGCAGTTCTAAGATTTGAACTCTCAACCTTTCGGTCACTAGTGCAGAACTTGTAACACCTGAGCTACCACGTTGATGAATTTGATTGTTTGATTGGCATCAAATGGCTTAGTAGCAATTCAGCCTGATGCTCTCAGTTATCTCTCAATGTCTGGAAGGCTGAGGCATGATGCTACTGACACCTACTGTGATGTGATCACTTAAATTATGTGGAACTGTGCCATTATTTATTAGTTTAAAAAAACAAAAACAAGCCTGCCAACAAGCTTAAACTGGAATTCATTTCATTGTGAAAAACATCCATATTTCAATGAAGTTTGCCAAATTCTCTGAAAAATGTAATTTTGTAATAAACCGTAATAGACTAATGTCAGCGTAATTCACCTCATGACTGTTCACTTGGTCTTTTAGATTAATTATTGCATCATCGAAACGGGTCAAAGCCAACTTTAGTTAACCTTCACTGAGCTGCTTGTGTCAACCTCACCCACTAACAGTCATGTTGAAGGATGTTAGGCACAGTTCCACGAACGCATCAATGCAGGGTTGAGGTTGATCTAGCCAAGTTGCTATGATTTATCTAAAGCTTGATGGAGTCATGTTTTCAATATAACTATAGTAACTTTTCAGAGAATACCCGGATATGCAGATATGGAGAGAATCGCTACAAGACCAGGACACGTGCATCTGCCTAGCATTATTGACCAGTATGTCAATGGCTAAACCAGCCCTATTTGGAAGCTTCAGAAGCACCTAAGCGTTATCCACCACATCTGTAGCGTGTTTGTGATTACCACAGACAAATATTTCAACACAATGGAGAAAAGAATGTAAAACCTGTTTACGGGAAACTCACTTCTGATTGACTTTTAATGGCAGTTGCTGAATTCCGTCAATAGATGTTTAAAATACTTGACTATATAACGCTAGGAGAACGGCAGGAGAAGAGCGTGAAATAAAGGATTTGGATAACAAAAAAAAGCTTTCCCCGAGAACTGCTTTTGTTCATAAAAAAACAGGGTGGGGGAGAGAAAGATTAAGAGTGAATGATTGGGAAGGTGACACGAGGAAGGGACAGACTGATTGATTTTATAACCGCACCCTGAGTGAATTGTGTTAATCTTTTGATCCTCTCCGGCCTTCCAGAGCAAATAATGTAATAAACTAGAACTCATTACTTGTCCTCCCCATTATTAGTCAAGGAGCTGAGCTTGAGCTCTCGAATGACTTATAACGACTGAACTAAGAATGAGAGGTTTAGAACGAGGGATTCAGAGCCGAATACAAAAGAGCGTTGTGCAATCCGAGTCGAGATCAGAGACAGGGCGAAACACGTGAAATAATAATCTGCATGAAAGTGATTCAGGAGGTATTGAAAGAAGCCGTAAAAGGAGTTGATACTGAATACCGATTTGACTGAATGGTCTGCGTGACTCAGTGTCTGTGAGTATCTGAGGGTGTGGGAGAGAGAAACTGTCGATGTGTGCACTTGATAAACACTGATAAGAGCAAGACACATTTTGGAGTAGCTATTTGAATGGAAAGAAGAATACACACATGCACTTTACTGCCACACATGGTATGGCTATGATAACATGGACAGGTCTTTTTAATAATAAACCAGCTCACGAATAACACTAGCTTTCTGGTGGGTCATGGCACAAAGTACAGTTTGTCCCTATAGTCTCAGCTATAGCCAAAGGTTACGCACGTACGCTAATTCAGTGATGAAATACTCATAGGCCTCACCTCTTTCACTGGGACTGACAGGCCCAGAAACAGCCTACGCTTCCTTTTTGCTAGTCTGACAAGCCCAGAGGCCACGCCTCCTTCGTATGGTCTGACAAGCCCAGAGGCCACGCCTGCTTTGCTGAGACTGACCGTTTCACCAAGTTGGTGTTTCGGTCAGTGCTAGTTAGCTAGCTAACGTTAGCGAAGATAATTAGCTTGCTCAAGTGTTGGTGAGGTAGCTCACATTAATGTTAAATAAAAGTGAAAATAAACTGTGCTGTCGTTACATGATTATGTTTCAAATTACATCAAGTTGTCTACGTTAAAACCACACGCCTTTTTTGGTGTGTGATGCGGGACTGCCTATGTTTTATCGTCATGCTTTTATTTAGAAATTGACTTCTACCCAATACAATAAGATCTGTGTGTGTCGTATCAGACTTTACCGATTCAGAGACACCCACGTTGATTCACTTTTTTTGCTTTTGCCTGATGCGCAGTGTTTTGAATCGGTGCAGCCGTATCGTAAATATTAAGACTGGTGCATCTAACCAAAATCAGTAGGCGGTGGACCGTGCTGAGAAAATGTCCTTAGTATCAAATTGTACTGTCGTAAACAATAAAATGTATCTACAACCCCCCACATTACTGTTCATGTCATACTAACATCTGTTCATAAGAACTCTGTACAGCTGATTCATCCCATGCATATTTGTAGCTAGTGTGAGTCCAACAGATGGCGTCTTGTGCTGCAGGTGGAGGAATGATTGTACAGTGTACTCATTGGCTGTATCTACAGGTGTTTCAGGTTTGGGCCGCTTCGGCCTGGACCCGCAGCTCATCCACCCAGTAAAACAGGAGTTACAGCCAGGGAATAAAAAGGCACCGTCAGTTATAAGTGAGATCACCTCAGCACCCGAAGCTATAGTGAACTGGCAGGTACTTCATAAATCACAGGGTGACTTTTCAGGAATTGGAATTCTAGTGAGATGTCGTGATTTGAGCGTAGTGTGCATTTGTTTATATGACTTATGTGTATGTGAGCGTGTGTGTGGAGGAGGGATAGAGTTAAGCTCAGAGACCGAAATAAAGACCTGTTTGAACTCGAACTGGCTTCTGTTTCCGAGGCCACAAAATGAACGGGTGTCTGAGTTGGCTTCGAACATGCAGTCCTTCGCTGGGTGAGGCCGAGAGAGAGGGAGAGGGAGAGAAAAGGAGGAACTGTATGGCACACTGAGGTAGAGCTAGACTGCACAATAACACTCGCCCACAGAATTATGGGATACTGGAAAGGGTCCAACAACAAAGTTCTGAATAGAAAAGAGCTTAAACAAAGCTGAAAGTTCAGGAGTTTAATAAATCACTGTTGCAGACTGAATCAGGCTTACGGCTAAAAGTATCCCGCTTTAGCTAACCTATACGATATGATTTTGTTCTCTTTAGGTGTACCGTTGAGTTTATATGGAGAGACCTGCGACATCCTTGACTCAGCTTTAAACAGGTAACATTCATGACATTCACACCGGGCTGTTACACGAGTTATAAACCACACAGGCTTACCCTTCAAAGTGTTCATGTTAATAGCTAATAGGAATCACGCTGAAATCATTTACTCACTAAACACTATGGTGTAATGTGCACACTTGTCCATTGCTAATGTTCATACTGTATTATCTGAAAATAGATCTTTTGTCAGTCTGTTTTTATTTATACTATGGTTAGTGTTGGATGAGGCACCTGTACCGAAAACACTTCTTTTACTTGACATTCCATTTTTTAGACAGAAAAAAAACTGTTGTAAAACATTTGTAACTTTCATGAATATGGAGCTGATTTAATGCCAAAAGTCATAAATACAATTATAAGATCTACATGCAAAACAAAATACTAATTATCAACACCTAAAAATAAATGTTTAAAATACAGATAATAGGAATTCAATTAAGGTTAATTTAAAAAATAATAATAATAAAAAAAAACTTTTACTAAATACTTTTTGCTTGCATTTTTTGTTGAATTTTGCTCATTCTTTTTTTTCTAATTTTATTGCCTCCGGAATTTTGTCTTAGCATGGGCGAGTCTTAAAAGGTGTACACTTTGTCATCTGGAATGTGGAGTTATAAGACCTGACTCTTAGCCACGCCCATTCAGCGAGCCATGGCGTGTCACTCAACATGGTGGAACGAGTCTGTAATAGTCGGTTTCATCTCATCCAGCTGGGTAGCAGTTCATATCGTAATATCGTAAATATATTTAATTGTGAAGCCAGCGATTGTACAAATTAGGACCCGCCGATATGGTAGTATAAAGTAATAACACTGCAAATGTTATATACATAAGTACAAACGTCTTGGCTTGGTAAACTTTTTAGAATTGCAGAAAAATAGGATCACATTTATAGGATCACATTTTTCACTTGCTAATCGAAACACCAGTGACATGATAGAATAGACACAATAGAATGCTCCTTTATTGTCGCATATACATATACAAGTACAGTACAGTGAAATTGATTCTTCGCATATCCCAGCATGTTGGTAAGC
>JAOUQW010000024.1:12001365-12020452 GCA_028565825.1 Olivaichthys viedmensis | reverse complement strand
GCAGGTGGGGACAATCACATCACGGGACAAAAAGACACGGAAACAACATAAACGGGCACGTGACGGTCGTCATGGCAGCCGCCACGCTATTGTCTCGCGCTCAGCCGGGCGCGTGACACATTTATTACCATTACCACAGACCCCAGATATTTCCTTTAGACAATTGCACCTTTCATCTAATACTGAGAGATGCCCACCAATTGTCCCTTGGAGATATTTAATTCAGTTCAACTCAATTCTATTCATGATCCTAAACCCACATGATATTCTGCCTGTGTTTTGCTGAACCAATCTCCCGACCCTGCAGGTGGCTCAGCACGGACTTAAAATAAAAAATAAGGAGCATACCAATACACTCCGGTAATGGCCGGTCCCAGTAACCAACCGGCTGGCAGGTCAACACAGACGCCCCAAACAGGTAATAACCAGGATTGCAGTCGTACGACACCACAGTGCCGAAGGTGAAATTCCCAAACTCGATTTTACTCTTCCGTATGGAGTTGGCTGGTATCCCGGGATCGGTGCAGTTAACCACTGAGGAAACATCAAGAAGACGAGAATGTGTCAGTGGCATTGAATGCGAATAAAGAGATTGCTAAAGCTTGCATTAACGCATCTGAAATAGCTGAATTAGAGTTTAATGTGCATTTACACGCATTGACCACCTTCACCGCACATACCGTGCTATTTTAAGGTTCCATTACAGTTTTCACCCACTAGGAAATGGCTACACAAAACAATGGAGACAGAAATTAGTGTGAACTATGACACCTATTTGTCACGGTGTAGCGGCGGGATGGAGGACACAAGCCGTTACAAACAAACATACATTTATTTTACACATAAACTCAATCACACGTAACATTAAACAATCAGGCACCAACTGGGCGGAAAACAAGTGGGCTTTTTAAACACTTACTAATCACGAAAAAACGACATGCAGGTGGGGACAATCACATTACGGGACAGGGGCAATTAAACAAAAACAAAAGCGCGTGGTTGCACACGTGGCGGCCGCCGCCACGGCACAGCCGCGCACGGCACAGCCGCGCACGTGACACTATTTCAATAAAATATTACACTATACTGTAGATGTCTACTTTAATGAAAATGGTTGGGTGGTATCTTGCATTTTCTTTACGTGCAGTTCACAAACTATCAACCACATATGAGCTTGGTGTAGCCAGTCCCTAAAGAGCCACTGTGTGCCCAATTTAGCTTTCTAGATTGCACACAGCTCATCTTTTCTCCTAATCTATGGGGTCGCAATTCAGGCCGATGATTGAATGAATTTCACCTCAGCTCAAGAAGGGCTTGTGGCTGAAAATTGTCCCTTCCTGCTACAAACAAAAAGACCATTTTCCATCAGCGCATCCGTGGTTAAGGTTCAACCTTAACGCTCATGTAATGTTCACTACTTAGAGATGGATGTCCTGATGGTTTTACGTCAATACAATTCTAACATTTATCTTAAAGTACCCAATTCATCTTATCTTCATCCCAATTATTAGAAATAGAAGCAATATGTATGAAATCAGACACACAAAGTCGCTTCCCATGCTTGCGGATCCTTGAGTGTAAATTAGAGATGGAGGAAAGGTACTAAAATAACTCTTTTATTTCACATTTATAAAGATCTGTCATTTTTAACACTTTCATTACTCTATGGTGAAAATGTCCTGAATTTCAGTCTCTTCAATACAGATATAATTTTTTTGAATTTACTGTCATGTTCACTATCAAATTCAAAAGTTTTTCATGTTGAAAAAATTTGTTTTTTATTTTATTTTTAGTGAGCATTAAAAATGGGTCATTTTGCCCTGAAAAGGGCATAGGGCTAAATGAGAGGGGGTTTGGAAAGAGCCCACCTCTGCAGGTGGGAGGTTGATGGCTCCACTGCCGGTCAGGAAGGCACTGGGAATGAAACGGTCCCTCCAGCACGTAGCCGTCATTGCAGAGGAAGCTGACCACATCGTCCAGGTTGAAACCGTCGCCCACCGTACGCCCGTATATCGGACTGCTCGGGTGCCCGCAGCTGATGGCTGTCGCAATCCGAAATAAACAGTTGTTAGCTTGGCAGTTAGTAAACGGAAAACACAACATGAATAAACCTTGAAATCTCTTAACCCGAGGTGTTTAAACTTCTACAGAAACACCTTGATATCACACGATAATATTATTAGTGTGACTATCTAAGTCTCCATTTTAAACAACATATTGCTGAACAATAAATATAAAGTGAGTTATAACAAAAGTTTTGATGAATGATGAACTTTTGGACCACACCCAATTATCTGAGCAACTGTATCCGAGTTCAACACCCTCTTATTTATTGTCTGTAATGAACCCTTCTGTCATTTTTTGGCTGGATTTTATGCCAAAGCTTTACTTTGCTTTCTGTTACTCTGTGTTTGTCAGTCTAATCCTCTGGATCAGACGTTCCAAATCCCGTCCTCGAGGACGCCATGGGTTTTGACGACTCTGTTCTACTCCAGCGGCTCAAGCGCATGATCCGAGTAATCACATTTCTAAAGCCCTTGATTACCTGGCTCAGGTGTGGTACAAGCTGAAGTAGAACAATAGTAGGGACAAGACTGGGGATCCCTGAGTGATTCCTGTCCTCCAAGACCACCGTAGTGCATGGTTTAGCATTTTTCCTGCCTTTTGTGAACAGATCAGCTAATTGCATTCTTTAATGAGTTGAATCAGGTGCAATAGATGTCCCATTGACCCTAGCCATCTGTTTTGGTTTTATATCATCTCTTAATTTCAATTGATAACGATATAAACACTCTTTATGTAAATATATAGGGGACCTTAACATCATTTCTGTAATGTAAATGAGATAAAACAAAAACATTTTAATTGTTCATTTGAGAAGTTGAGTCAAGTGTTGTTCCATGGATCAAAATGGATCATTATGACCTGAACAGGACATTAGGGTTAAAACTGAGGTGGCGCTAAATTGTGCCATGCTGCACTCCCCCAGGTCTTGACGTGCCAGTGGACACTCGATGGGCGATGAACACTCACACACACAGGACGGCAGTTGGCCTGACCAGCTGTGGTCCTGCTGGCAGATCCGTACGGATGAGCCGATGAGCCTGAAGCCCGGGTTGCACTGGTACACCACTGTGTCCCTGTAGCCAAAGTTCTCGCCAATCACCTGGCCGTTCACAATCCTCTCGGGTTCTCCGCAGTGGCCCGCTGAGGGGTGAGAAACACACCCTTAATCATATACGTGTCATCATTTAGATATAATTATATACAGTATAGCAGGCAGGGGTGGGAGTACAGAATTAGTACAGAATTATTATACCTAAATAAAAGTATGAAAAGTATCAAAATCTAACTCAATTAAAAGTGGTAAGTAGCAAGTCAAAATTGAGTTAAAGTCAAATAGTGTGCACACTTAAATGTACTCAAAATGTATTTAAATGTAAATGATTATAACTGAAATTTGAAGTCAGGACATTTTTTTTTAACATGGTCTCACTTGCAAATTCATAAAGATTTGCAAGACTCAATTTATATGAAAAGTTATGATGGTTAAGGTTAGGGTTTGTACCCTTCCTTACGAATTTATTTGTATGAAATTGAATGAAATTCAATTCCATCAACCTCGTTTGTTTTTTAATTGACATCATTTTATTTTATTGAAGCAACTTTAATGTACAAAGAACAAGTTTAAGACTGGTAACACTTTCTATGAAGGCTATATGTGTAATGACCTATGAAAACATTCATAACATGTAATAATGCATGTATAAGGCATACATTTTTTTAAAATGTATTATTTTTATGCCCAAGAAACTACTAAAAGATGGCGTAGGAACATCTCTAAAACTGAACACTCATTAAGAATGCGAGGACATGCATGGTTATGTAAATTGAATCCCTCCCCCTCCCCCACTTTGTATGTCATGCTATTGCATGACATACAAAACTAAGCTGATACGTCGCTCCCCACAAACTGTTTTTCTTTTCTTTTTTACAGAAGTGCTGTGAAAGTCTCTGTTTTCAATGGAAAAATGTGAAACATGCAAGTTCTTGAGTGCAGGGGGTCTTTAAGTGATAACTCTTATTAGAACCGACATCATCAGAAGCCGCTGCACACTCAGACAAGACACAAACTTGGGGCAACACCAGCGACTTGTCACCTCCTGATGTGAACGCTGCTCTACAACACCATGTGGATGTGTGTGGCGGCTTTGACGTGCAAGGAAATGAACAACTGCAGAAGTTGTGTCGAGGTGCGGCACGCAAGATAGTGCAATCTGCCGTTGTTGCGTAACGGCGTTGTGGCATCTGTTACGCATAAGGCAGGTGTTTGGGGAGAGCCGAGATGCTGCCGTGATGGATGTCATGATGGAAGGCATAACGTAAAATTATGGCTTGGCTAAAAGGCTTGGGAATGTTTGTGTGTCGTGTTGTGTATGTGTGGGTTAGATCCGGAACAGCTTGCGGTGCCTTGTGACTGATGATATAGTCGCTTCCCTCACCAGGAGTTCACACACTCTGCTGAGCTACCGCCGTCACACACACACACACACATACACACACACAGACACACACTCAGACACACACTCAGACGTGTGTCTAAGTGAAATTCCTCCCCATGCTCAGACACACTGCTGTCTTGTTGAGGCAGTTTGAAATATCAGAGCATTTTCAACAAAGGGAAAAAATAAATGGATTGTGCCTGTACAGGTGAGATGTTTTTTTTTTTTTCAACCCTCTTAAATTTTACAGACAACACTTTCAATATTTTACATAATAATCAGAAATGGTAGTCCTCAGTTATGAAGTTTGCCTCATTTTGAGGAAGGAGTATCATCCACACATGTTTTGGCGCCTAACCGGAATCAATGCTGCCTTTCAGGAAAGAGTAGAGTGTGTTAAACATGCACATCGCTCATTTTCTTCTGGTAAATCAAATAAATAAAGACAAAAGCACAAATGTTTACTGGAAAGTATGCATTTTAAAATTCTTCATAGTGTCTTTCTTTAGAGTTTTTTTTTTTTTTCAGCCAAGTCTGAAGCTAGCAGATCTTTGCATACCGTTACGAAGACCCACATTCATGGTAAACACTACCAGTCTACTATGAAGCTGCAATGAATTCAGACATATTTGCTGAAATAAATAAATGTGGCTAGAATTAATACTATGATTACTAGAGGTAAGTTGAATATAAAGAAAAAAAAAAGAACAAAAAGAGATTGTGGGGATCAGATACAAGCATGCACATGAAATGATGTTAAATACTCCCCACTCGTTTTCATTCATTTCAGCCACTGTAGCATTATTTCGAAAAAAAAAAGAAGAAAAAAAAAAAAGGATAAAAGTGTGTTGTTTGGTGTTGGTACCCAGGCAGCGAGTCTCTGTGCCGCTCCAGAGCCCCGACGCCTGGCACTCGCGCACGGTCGAGCCGAACAGAATGTAGCCCGCGTCACAGGTGAAAATGGCCGTCGCTCCGAAGGTCGTCTGAGTTCCAATTTTCTTCCCATTAGGCGGAGTGGGCAGCATCCCGCAAGAAATAACTGCGGTAAGAGGCAATCGAGAGGTAGAGGAATGAGCTGGCAAGTCTCTCAAAGTCAAAGGTACAGCTTTAATTTACACCCAATTTAATGGCCCATTTTTATTTCTTTGCCCCCTTCAAAACACTCTGAGAGAGAATACGAGAAGAGCCAACCAATCTTGATAACGCCTCGGGTTTATTGCATGCTCCTGCAAAGTCTTGCTCAAAAACACTGTATCGTATCGCAGATCAGAGCACGCCTCAGAAGTGAGGAGCAGAGACGAACACGACATGCAGGCCTGACGTAAATATATAAGCATCGTTAATCTTAAGAGTCGGAGCCAGAGCTCCACAGCCAAGCCATTATCTCGTACAATAGCAACTTCGGCTGTTCCTCATGATATGTGCCATTTTGGAAAAATGCTGGGACTTTTTCTGAGTAATAAGAAGCTTTAACAGCATGCCATGCTCACATTCGTCCTGTCTTTACACACTTGGGCTGACAACGTTTAGAAATGGCTCTGATTTTCTAGAGATGACTTTTTTCGATGGAGGTGAAGGCAGTCACTGATTTTAGTAAATTCTTTCCCTACAGCCTCGATAAGGATGGTGTGTGATGTTATCACACGATGACGTTGAGTTGAAGTCAGAATCTTGCAAGGCCATGTTGGTATCTTAGAACGCATTGCCCTTTCGCATTCATTTGCCGACTGTGGACAGCGTTAAACACCCTTAGTACCTAATTGACAGAGCCGTTAATCCTGCTGTCTGCTTTGCTAGGCCATAAAAAATGCAGCTCATAGATAACCTGCAATAAACACTTAAAGGCCATTCAATTTGTATATACAGCATTAAATTACAGGATCGGCTCTAAACTCACTCTTGCAGCGTGGCCTTTCGTTCCTCCAGCTCCACGTTCCGTTGGACGTACAGTGGATGTGGGCGGGGCCCAGGCGGTAATAGCCGGGGTTACAGCTGAAGGCAATCTTGGTCCCATATTCATAGCGCGATCCGTTAACGATCTTCCACTTGCCGTGGTCCAACGTGAAGGAGCCGATACTAGGGCACACCATGACTATGGAGAAAAAAAAAGAGAAGGGGGAACGGTTTCTTTAGGCCCTTTATTATTATGAAAAAAAATCCACAAATTAGGCCCGTCACAATTATGAAATTCTGGCTGACGATTAATTTTCTGAGACATAATTGCAATTACTGGTTTCATCGTCTTTTCTGTTGACTTTATGCCACCTTTATAATATTAAGCATAACAGCATAACAGTAGTGTAAAAATACAAGTGTAATTATTTACAAGTAAATACATCTCTGTTTGTCTTATAGACTGTAAAAAATAAAAATGCAAAAGGATGATAGCACAAATAATAACTTAAATAATATAAAACTTATTACTGAAATAAACAAATAGGTTACCAATGTACTATAACAAAATAAATATCAATAAAAATGTACAATTCTGTATTAATGTACTAAATCTTGTGTTCAATGACAAAACATAGTTACAAATAGTTTATAGACCAAAGCCTTTGACTGAGAATAATAAATAAAATATATTGGTTTTAATTAGCGATTTAATTATATCAAGAAACTATTTAAGGCATAATGTCATGCTTACTACATATATTTATTATAATTAAGGTAACATGTGAATGTGGAATCTAACGATTAATTATAATCACCTCAAATCCCAATCAGCGAAGAAAAATGAGGGCGATTATGTAATAATTGTGACAGGCCTACGACGAGTTCTGCGTCCAAAACGTTTAAGTGATCACATCTGAAAGTTAATAAAGCTTAATGAAGATTAATCGCTCTGGATGCAGATGTGCCGTCAAAATGCATACAAGGCAAGAAAGTACAGTTAAGGATGACGACGTCTTGACAGGACTAATTCCTTATTTAAGCCGCGAACGCCAATGACACACGATAAACCAGGGGACCTGAGCAGACGTGTTTTTTCCGCATCTCACCGGTGCAGCGTGGGATCTTGTTGTGGCTGCTCCAGGTTCCGTCAGCCTGGCACACCGTGCTGGTCACCTCTTTAGAGGAGAGCCGGAAACCCTCGTTGCAGAGGTACGTGGCCCGCGTGGCTGCTGAGTAATCGGGCGCCAGCACGCCTCCGTTCACGGGTGCAGCAGGCGTACCACAGGACACAGCTGGGGAAGAGAGGACTTGGTTCATTCTCATTTCAACACTGAGATTATGATCAGACTGTTTTGGCCAAGACCGGATCCTGTATTTCTGTAAAAGTCTCTAATTGGTGCAAGATTTAAAAGCAGGGGTGGACAAATCATAGATTCAATAGCGAGCCTGCCGGGCGAGTGAACGCTCCAATGTGCTTGTCCAGTCCTATGTTTTGGTTGCCATGGACACCTAATTAACTAGGCTAAAAAGTGTTGACAAACATGATTAAACCCCAAAGCATGATGAGCTAATTAGCTAGTTAAATGCATTAATACAGACTAACGAAAATTGAGTGAGCTCTCGAAATCTCAGGGAGAGGACGACCCTGTGTAGTCTTTATTTCATCCTGATAATGTCTTTGATGTAGCATGTCGCGTTTGCGGCCTCAACAAAACGGTAGCAAGTCTTTGGCTAACATTTTGGCTATAGGCTGTGGTGTTCTCGCGTCGCATTGCACATCTGAATGTTTATTTTCCCTCGAATTGCTATTAACAGAGTTATATGACAGTTTTGCGCTGCACGTTCTGTATTTTGCTCAGTGTCGTCACTGTTTCCATCCCTGCGCGTTGCTTATTCGTAAAAAAGTTTGTCTGTCAGCCGTACATTTACTAATTTATTCAACTAGTGAAAAAGCACGCATAGAATGCATCCTCGGCTGATGTGTATGGAAGCCTGTTTCCCCATCTTAAAAAATAATTAATGAAAGATTTGATCATAATTCTGAGAAAGTAAGTCTTAGTATCTCATAATGACAAGAAACTAGGTCATAATAATGAGAAACTTTCTCATTTTTTATAACCTAGTTTCTCGTAATAACGATAAATGTTCTCATAATTATGACTTAGTTTCTCATAATAACGATACATTATGACTGAGTAAACAAAGTATTTCATTATTACAAGACGCTCCATCAATTATGAGAGACTTTATCGTTATTATAAGTTAAGTCAATTATGAGAAAATGTATCTTTATTACAAGAAAGTAAGTCATAATTATGAGATTCTAAGTCGTCATTAAGACTTAATTTCTCAGAATTATGATAGAAAGTTTTTCCTTATTTATTTTTTTAAGTGGAGGCAACGGGCTTCCAAAGATGTGTGTAGTTTAGCTAGTATTGTGCACTAAATATTCTTACTTAACTCTATGTTGGTATGCTAATTGAATATTTTTTTTGCATATAAGCAGCAGTTAATTTGTGGAGGATCTCAGGGAAGCTGAGCCCCCAACCTCTGGTTTATGTTTAGAGCAAGCAGAACTGAGCTCCTGCACTGTAATTAGATGAAAATGCAAATCATAGTATGGCGTAATGATGATGTTGATGATGCAGTTTCACGCTCACATTTCAAAACTGTAAAATGTTTTCCTTGAGTCAAGTTTATTCTTAACTGCTGTGTATATACGTGTATTTGTATGCATTCTTTGTATTGGTCAGTGGTGTTAATTAAGCATCCACTTTAGGTATCGCTATTGGCATAAAAAAAAAAATGCCATTAATGCATGGCAGATCACGTACCAGCGAATACACGTGGGCCAATTACCTACAACCGGAGCAAATAAATGCCACTTCTTCAGCCAGCAGGTCAATGCCATTGATTCAACTGCACTTCGGTGAACTCCAATTGAACCATTTTCTATCAACTACTCGTTCAAGTCTGAGTGAAAGACCCCATGCCAAACCTTTGACTCTTTAGAGCACTAACCTATTAATTCAGGTTCACCCCTGCTTTGGCTTTGGAAGAAGTCGTAAAAAAATAAAATAAAATAAAAGTGTGATCGAAACAAGGATCTGGTTAGCCAGCGTGGCAGATTATTTTTAATGAAGTCGCGCTGAGGCAAACAGGAGCTGGAGCTCGTTCAAAGCGGACATCAATAAGGCTATGAGACATAATGAGATGTGCAATTATTAAGTACTAAAAATCTAATGAAATTAATCAAAGCAACAATGGCTCTCACATAGCATGCTAATAACGGGCCCGTGCAGAGAGATGGGGCCCTTTGTTGTTTAACAGCATTAATTAGAAAGAACAAAGCTGAGATTGATGCCTGCTGTTGCCACTTGACATCGTCTGTCCCTGCGCTGATGAGTCGGCCAATAAAACCCTCTAATAGTGTCCAGTTTTAAAGGAGCACAAAAAGGCTCTGTTTAACATCATGTTTCAGGCGATCTGGTGATTGTACACATGTTGACCAACAGTCTCTAAATCTGCATGGATTACTTAAATGTCAACATTGCTTAAAATATGCCCTTATATATACAGTGCAAAAGTTTGCACCCCCCATGGTTTTTGGGTGGAAAACAAGGAAAATGCACTTCTATTTTACAATTTATTTACAATTCCAAACAATGAAATCAACAGAAAAGTCTCTTGAAAAAAGGTTTGCCATGACCATCCTGGTTTACTCTGATGTCATACTCAGAAATACTCTAAGGCAGACTTTTAAGGCAGGACTAATGGGGAGACTATATTACACCTGAGAGGATGCAAAAGTGGCTCAGAGGATACAAAAAAGGTTGGAGGCAATTTTAAAGGCAAAGCGTGGGCCTACACTTTATTAGACAATCTAATCTTTATATTACATTCTAGAAAAGGAGACGCAAACGTTTGAACAGATATCTTAATACTATAACACACTATTTGACAATTTTTGCGTTATTGATAATAAAGGGACATCTGTGAAACCTAACATTAAATTGTCTTCTTTATTTTGTCCTATGGGTACGCAAACTTTTGCACTCAACTGTATCAATATGATAGGAACGCTAGCTGAGATGCTAAGACTGAGAACTGCTAGGTTAGCACAGAAATGTTATACCTTGACATGCTGGCACCGAAGAGTCCCAGGCTAGATACCCGAATTCAGTCCTCTTGCAGATGCCCATGCTTTTCCCAATAAGTCTGTAGCCTCGGTCACAGGCCCAGCGCACGATGCTGTTAACATGGCCGCCGGTTTGGCTAACCACAAAGCCGTGCTGCGGAGAGTCTGGGGTACTGCAGTACATCGCTACAGATAAACGCACGAGCATGAGCAATATACTGGAGCTGCTACAGTATAGCATAGAAACAGACCAAGAGGAGCGAGCGGACTGTTTTTATTTAATCATTTATTAAAAACCTTGTGCAAATTTGTACCGAGTTGATACTTATTAGTCAAGGACGCATTACTTAAAACTGAGACAAGTCGTATTTTCATCATTGCTAAAAAATAGTTGTGATGGCATAAAGTTTATTCAAATGGTTAATTGCTGTCATCAGTTAATGATGAACACCTGAAATATCAGACTCAATTACTACAGTGTGCCCATATCAAGAAAGATGTAGTAATTAGTAAAGCTGTATATATTTGATAAGTATATTTTGACAAAATTGCATTAGTTTTTCATAACAAATATAATAAAAACAGACTCTACATATGCCTACTGTATATACATAAACACACACGCACACTTACAGATCATTTTTAGCACTGTATTCTTTATATTTATAGCTTAAAAATAACTGTGTGAATATGTCTTTGTAAATGCATTACATAATCATTGTAATGTGATACATTAATGTCTAAAACATACACAAGCACAAAACACTTAACAAATGGAAAGACGTCATGGGCTTACAGACGACAGGACGGATGGGGGAAGACGTGGCCAGGACAGACAGATGCACACGCGCAACGTGAGACACGCATGCGACTGAGAAAGTATTACCAATCGGGGGGGATACATACTTTGATACTCACCCACGTACGTGATGCGGAAGCCCTTTCGGTTGGTGCCGTGGTCGGAGGACCAGCGCAGGAGGAGCTGGTGGCCCGTGGTGCTCAGGCTGAAGGGCACGGCCAGCTCCCCGCTCAGCACCGCCACGCTCGGGCTGTAGATGTTGGGTCCTGGGCGAAAAAGACGCATAGGAGAGTGCATCAACTGATCCACGTTAGCTTCCTTAGTCATATTGTTCCCAAGACTCGGAAGTGTGCATCACCTACATTAGTGGTTCGCAACCTTTTTTGAGCTGTAGGTATTTTGTCATCTTCAGGGTCCAGTAATGGAGCCTTTCTATCTGTGATTAAAACATTAGTGCGACTTTCTGCTTGTTCGGAAATTTGTTCCGAGAGACGAATTACACTTTTTTTTTAATTTTGAGTCATTTTGCCGAAGAAATTGCATAGGTTATTGAATTTGCATATATGAATTTATATGTTTTAGGGTAGTCTATTAGTAAGTATAGTTTTGTATTGCAATTCAATCAGTTATATTTTCCAGCTATTTAACGTCCTCTTGTGGCCCCCTTTTGAGGCCCCCTGGTTGAGAACAACTGACCTACATCAAACAATTGGCCACTTGCAAGACAAAAGGAGGAGTGTGTGGGAGGGTGTGGATTTTTTTTTACTTCAAAGTAATGAAGTTACATAAACTGTCATGTATAGTCATGTAAAACCTAATTTGAACATGGTTTCATGTTTATGAGTCAAATAAGTCAAATGAGTTAAATAAGTCAACCACTCTTCGCTTGCGCTAATAAAGTAATAAAATAGACATTTTATTGGAGTAAGACTGTAGTTAACTGAATTAATGTAGTAAAAAAAGACAACATGGCCAGTTATACTAGTTCAGTTAATTGGGCATGATCTCATTTGTGTAACGCTGATAGACCTAAACTCGACTTCACAGACAATGCTAGCTTTCTTGAATGTTAATGAGGCGAACAATGAATAAAAGCTAGCGGGGCCCAATCATCATCAAGATCCCATATGTATAAAGCTAATTACCCTGTGTTATTATCGTTGTATTCCTTTGAACTGATTTGCGTTCGAGCAGACCTAACTAAAAACAATTTGCAGTGATTCATGGCATCGTGAGGTTAAAGCCTCATCCCTTGTGGAGCGTCTGGCATAACATTCTGATGCAACATATCTCAGCTCAAGAGCAACCGAGGAACTCAGTCATTACCGAGCGAGACTGGCACTGTTCATGCCAAATGGCTTCAAAGCATAACAACACTAAAGGTTGAAAATGAAAAGGGCATCGGAAATGACACTCCATTCTAAACTACGTTTAAAAAATACCCAAGGACAAAAAATGGACACGCCGTTTTGCGGCTCTCGCTTTCTGGTCTGCTGGGGCTTTAGCAAATGCCATGGGCATTTAATGAGCTCCTAATCAATGATGAGTAATAGGGTCATTTACTAATAGTGCACACTTAAGTAATTACTGCCTAATGGCATTTTGAATGCATTTCGGAATAATAAATATCGTGATAATCAAATCCAATCAACAATTAGCGTCTAGTGCATCTCACCGTCCTAAGCATGATAGTGATTCACTGAAGAAAAAAAACAAAAAAAAACTCAATTGCTAATCATGCAGTATTAAAAATAATGACAATCATGTATGATAATGGGGAAATAGGTGAGGTGGGGGGAGGGGGGTAAAGGAATGATTCATTTCAGCTGATGCATATGCACAGGATATTAAGCATTGCATTATACTCTTTTAAAGAAGCAGGGCAGCATGCTCAGTCAACCACCGTAGCGTGAGGTATCTACTCGTCTATTGTTTACCATCAAAGATCTCCAGGATGTCGAACTCCTTCTCGGTCTGGAAGAGCTCAAAGTGCAGGGTGATGTTGTAGCCTTTCTCCACGCTGATCATCCACGAGCACATCTGCTGGTTAGGGTAGTTATCTGGGAAGCCCGGACTCAGGATCACACCCGTCGAGTCGAACAGCACCTCGTTGTCAGGACATCGCACTGGAAAGAAAGCGATTTTTTAACCCCTTAAAGTCCCAGGACCTGTCGGAGGGTCTCAGACCTTTCATACAATTCCTTACTCTCATATCTACACGCCTTTTGCCATTAGTTTCAGTGTAGTTATTGAATAATTCATAATAGTTACTGAATAATGTGCTTTAAGACGAATAACTGAATAATAAGCGGAGACCTTAAGGGATTAAACTCTTATGCTCATGTACATTTACAAACTGTATCCAGTAGCTACACTAAAAACGAATGCAAAATTAATTAAAATCATATTACAGTTTGAAAGTAAGAGGAGAGGAAATGTGGTTTCTTTGAGTTTAGGAGGTAAACCTTTATGTTCTAGTTTGCTAAAAATATATATTTTAGTGTAATAATACTAAAAATTAAAAAACAGTTTTAAAAGGCTATGCTTTTCAGGTTTTGACCTAAGTGCAAAGGTGAAATTAAAGTGTTAAAAATGACGTCTCTTTGTAAATATGAAACAAAAAGTGATTTTCCTGGATGTCACATTTCTAATTTACACTCTCCCAGGAGGATCCCCAATCATGGGATTAGCTTTTCCGTGTCTATTTCCACTAATATTGTTTGTATTTCTGATAACTGACATAAAGAACAGACACATTGGGTATTTTACAGTACATTTTTACAATTCTCTTGCTATCCAAAGAGACGGCCTGGGATCAATCCATTGTAATCCATTGCTACGTAGTGAACAGAACATAAGATTTAAGAAAAGACACCATGTGGATTCCAGAATAAGGTTTTTATTACAGATAAAACTTCTAATTACGCTTAATGGCGGTTATAAGGATCATAAACCCGTCACGTCTGAAACTAAAGACTTAACAAAAGGCCGGAAGAATGCTGACCAAGCACACGGCACAGGATGTTAATGAGAAGAAAAAAAAAAAAAAAACATGTGAGAAAACAAATGAGGCGGGACTGCCAAGCTCACCTTGGCACACTGGAGGAGTGCTATCCATCTGCAACCTCTCACCCAGCCTGCAAGTCAAAATCTCGCTGCCCACCAAGGTGAAGCCGGGAAGACACCGATACCTGATGATGTCTCCTGTTAAGTGATTACACACACACACAATCACATTAGCAAGACCTAACTGCTTACAAGCATGACAGTAAGGATGACAAATCAAGTGGACAAAGAAGGCAGATAAGCACCAGGCGATTTAAACATTTGCCCGATAGAGGTGGGCGTCTGAAGTTGGGGGAGACACCTGCTCGGCAGCAGGGTTTCACGCATGAAAAATGGAAACATGTGTTTGTTTTACCAATTTCAAGCTCGTCGTCGTCAGTGAGGATCTCAGCGTTTGTTACAGGTGGAGGGGGCTGGCATACACGGAGCTGGTACGCTGAGAAAAGACAAAAGTGAGACACCCGTAGGGAGACAGAGAGTGAGAGACTGAAATGTGTGACGAGTGTAAGACAAGTGTGCAAACCTACAGGTCCAAAACAAGAAATGCAGCACAATACAATAAATACATGAGCTTGTGAAGTGTCGTAGGTTGCAGTATACGGGGGTGTAGCGGCACACTGCTACATGCTCCGGTACCTTCTGCCAGACAGCATGCGAGTAAAAAGTCTGTGAGAGGGCTGGGAAGGGGTCACCCACACTGCTGGTGGCTTTGGAGAAACTATAATTATGAGGTTAAAGTGCAGAATTTTAGCTGTTTAAATTGAAAATATTTACATCTATAATTTAGGAACCATATGGAAATTACTATTTATACACAGTTCTCAAATTTTATTAAAAAACCCCAAAACAAACATAATTAAACAGCTGGTTCTATCGTGCTCGGTTCTTTCCCCGCAGACCGACGAAGACGTCCTTCCTGTTGTGTGTCGCTGCATCTTTAGTTCACGCACTGGAGCGCTAACAAAAGGTCTACAGTTAATTCTAGATGTGGCATTTGCCTCTGGGGTTCGATTGCTGTCACTGTCTCTCAGCATGAGAACCAAAGAAGAAATCAGTACAGCTCAATCAGAGACATCAGAGCTAAAACTTTAGGAGTGTCAAAATAAACCGGCCATTTCTTTTTTAAGAAGCAAAAATGCATTTGTGGGCTTAACAATAGCAAAGAAGCACAGTAGTGGATGACTGAAGAACACCTGGGAACTCAGCATTCCCCACCATTGAAATACACAAATTATTTGCTTTTATGAGTCTGTTCAGGAATCTGAAAACGTATAACAGTGATTTGTTTTCTTCATCTCATTTTCACGAGGCGAAAGGAAGCGGCTCGTAAAACTCGCAGGACCGAAAGCACCTTCAAAACCCTCGTGAGATCACGCAGACGGTCTCCGAGAGCGCGCTGAAAGAGGCAATTACTCGCTCACATGCCAATATTCCCATCAAGCAAACACATGAATGGCAGATTTCATCCAGAATCTATCGTGGCAAAAGAATGAAGAAGAGGAAAACGTTACGAGCATGCATATAAAAAGTTTAGGAGCGAAAGAAACAGAAGCGTAGCTCTGGGACTGCCACCATTTCATTTTATTATCTTTTAAATTCGTAATGAGCTTTGCATTGCAAGCTCGTTATTGCAATTCTCCCGATGCTGTAATGTTTTATTTGCAAAGTTTCGACGGCCTCAGCACAATCGGCGCTAATGCCAACGATATTGTCCTCTTTCTTTTCCCTGTAGGACAACAGAAGCTGGTGTTAACCTGAGAATTAAAGAAAGTGAAGATTGCTTCTTGAAATGAAATTAAAGACCACTTGCATTGTTGTTACACACAAAACCTACAGAACTATATAGAATTGTCAATGCGTTATATGAAGCCAAAACTTTTGAAGCTTTAGTTCTTTAAATATGATAAAAGTGCTTTGTAAGCATTTTTATAAACTTGAATAATGCCTCATAAAGGTACAATAAATGATTATAATACATTTTCTGATGACTTATGAACATGTTGATACACAAGTTTAATCTATGAATCATAAGCCATGTGGTGTACTGCACTACTGTCATAACTAATAATAACACATGTATAGTTATCAAGCACCTTTAATAATAATAATAATTATTATTATTATTTATGTACCACTTTTCTTTTTGATTTCAAAATCTCAACTTTACATATAAAAGATCAGAAAGTCAAAACTGTCATGCGCACGCAGCCTTGAGCGGTGGTGCGCGTGACTCAGTGTGGCGGTTGCCACGGCAACGAGCTTCCCGACACCGACCCTGCTTCCGAACCCTGGACTTACGACCCTGCCTTTGCCCCCGAAACCCTGTATGCGCCTCGCCCGACCTCCTGCCTGTCCCCCGACCACGAGCTTGCCAAATCCCTTCACATTGTCTGACGCCTGTCTCCTTGCCCATTGCTTGCACTTGCATCTGCCCCCCCAGCACCCTGACAGACAAGACAACTCATGGGTGAACTTTACGTGGCTTGCTATGCATTTTGTTTACTATTTAGTGTGTGGTTTGGGATGCAGCCACACGTAGCCTGGTGTCACTTTAACCGTGAAAGCTTTGTTGCACCTGTTAAATGCTTAGCCAGCATAGCAAATACTGCTTGATGAATAGTATGTGCCACAGGTGGAGTATTATTTAGTGCACTGTTGCATGGGTTAGAATTCACATATAAACAGGTGGATGGAAACTAGGGTTGCCACCTTTGTGAAATTAAAATAAGGAACGCTTTTCCTAACAAACTTTGGTCTACTAGTAATTTATGAAAAATTATTTTATTATATTTAGTAATTATAATTTTTTTTACACAAGTAAGGAAATATGTATACAAAGGGTATCCGTATTGATTGAATAAGGAATGCAACATTTTGCTCTTAATTACAGAACAATTCCGTATTATGAGGAACAGGGTGGCAACCCTAATGGAAACACACACACACACATTTCTGTCTGTCATGTTTGTCATGTTTGCTTCTTGAAGTGCAGTAGTGCATTTGGCGATTTGGCACGGACCCTTTGGAAACCAAGTGCAGTGCAGGTACAAGTTCACAAGATAATTTACCTGCTGAATGATTCACACAGCTAATGAATATTTAATCTCCCTCCAAACGGCAGGTTAACGCAGAGGTCAAATGTGCACGTGTATTTACAGTCGTTAAGGCAGCTCTAGATGAGGTCTCGATTTGGAGCACAGCAGGTCAGACGTTCAGAGATGAAGCCGTTAAGAGCTTTACACATGCATAAAAATATATTAAAATCTGTTCTAAATGAGAGAACTGGATATAAAATAGGGCATTACAGTATAAAATGAATAGGGTGCAGTTTCGGGCAGACAGACAATGCTAATTGTTGTGGTCTCTTAACGACTAAAACCTAATACTGACCTGATACAGTTAGTACACTCCTGGAGTGTATGTGAGGGAAAGTTTTCTGTGAGCTGTAGGAGAGTATGAAACGCGAGACGAGATGGAGGGAAACGTTACACTAACTGTTACAAACTGAAATAAACGCCATCGTGTGCACAGTGTGTGTCCATGTTACTTAGTTCACCTGTGTATGTTCAATGCCAGCAAACTAAAACATGGACTGACGTTCCACCAGCCTACTCTCTCTCAAACACACACACACATTGTCCATCTTTTTCTCTCTCTCAAGTTAATCCTGCAAGCCATTGATTTTCACATGGATCTGTCCCTATCTCTCTCTCCCTCTCTGTCCCTCCCTCTTTCTTTCTCTCTTTATTCCTCATTTTCTCTCTCTCTCTCTCTCTCTCTCTCTCTCTCTCTCTCTCATGAAAAGCCTCCAAGGTCATTGATAATGATGTGAGTGAATGTGTGACTTGTACAGACACTAAATGAACCCGTTACACACACACACACACAAACACACACGCACGCACACAGAGGTAGCGGCTTTATAATCTGCTGATGTGGAATTATTCACTACAAAATCCCCAATACATTAACAATAAAGTGCTGCATTAATACTTACAGTTCTGAATTAACACCTACAGTGCTGCATTAACACCTACAATGTAAAATCATGTCCATCTGCACTTATAAAAATGAAATGCACTTATAATTTGTGAATTGAATTGTAATATATCAATTATAAACATGTCTTTAATAATGTCATAATGTCTTCCAATGCAGAATGTTTCTCCACAGTAAAGGAACCAATTCTTTGAATTTTACTTCAAACTGTAAGATTTCAGACTGTAAGACTAAAGTAAGATTATTAAATTGCATCCAAAGTAATGGAAAAAGTATTCGATCTGCGTTGCCTAATACTGATAATTAACGTTTGAATTGCTGCAGAATATAACAGTGCCAAAGAAAACAGAGATAGGAGCCAACATGAGGAAAGGCAGTGGGAAACTGCTCCTTACTGAAAATAAAGAACTTATTATAATTAAGGTTATGAAATGTATTTTTCGTGTTTACTGGGGTGTGAGAGGAGAACATTCATTTTTTTCTTGTTGTTTTTTCTCTTTTTTTTACATGCAAAAGGGCCAGATTGAACCCTGAGGCTTTAGAGAGGGTCTGTGTGTGTGTGTGTGTGTGTGTGTGTGTATGTCCTCTTATGATGCATTATGCTGCAGTAATACAGTGCATACGGAAAGTTTTCAGACCCTTTCAAGTTTTCCACATTTTAGTATGTTTCAGACTCATCTTAAAATG
>JAOUQW010000024.1:11986002-11998097 GCA_028565825.1 Olivaichthys viedmensis | reverse complement strand
GCACAGTTTTATAATCTCGGTGTTTCTCAAACGTTGTTGTATTATCGGAGAATAATTGTGAGTGTTAAATAATATGAAAATAATACGATTTAAAAAAAAAAAAAAAAAAAAAAGAAGTATTAGCCTATATATAAGATTCGTATTTGCAAAATGCAGAGGGGAAGTTTAAAAAAAAAAACAAAAAAAAAAAACAACAACTCACGTGCGTGTCGTCCATGCCGTGGGCCAGGCCGTGCAGAGACAGGCTATCCCCCATCCCGGCCTCGAGCCCGTGCGGCGCCGAGTGCAGCAACACGTCCGGTCGGCGCATGGACGAGTAATCCCGGCGCGGGTCGAGCCCGGAGAGCTGGGGCAGAGACGCTCGCGGCTGCGGCAGCAGAGACGCGCTCTCTCCGCCGACGTCCTGCCGCTGGCGCGAGCCCCACGGGTGTTGCTGGTGCTGCTGGTGCAGGGCGTTCAGCGCGTACGGGTCGTTCACGTGCGAATACGGGTCCTGGCTTTGCGGGTAGGGCAGCGGCTGGTACGGCGGCGGGAAGTACGGCGGCTGGAAGTCCGAGGAGGGCGCGTGCGAGAGCGGCGGCGCGCTGGAGTACGAAGCCTGAGACACCGAGCCGAGCTGGGAAAGTCTCGAGCTGTGGCCCGGTACGCCGTCATGGCGGTCCTTCAAACACGTTAAAAAAAAAAAAACACATTTAAATGCGCATTTAAAATCACACTAATGAATGATTAACATTTGCTATAACAGGCACGCAAATATAATACGTATAGTATAATTTTCCCACATAATTTGTCTTTTGTCAAGAATCCTCATAGAACAAATCACATAAGTTTATCTACACACTTAAAAATGAAGGTGCCAGAAAGGTTTTTGAGAGCGATTTTTGATGGATGGTTCTTTAACTATTTTATTTTTTTATTTTTTTATTGGTGCCGCAAATACCAGGAATCTGTTCCCAACACAGATGTGTGCATTTTGTGGAAGGTCCTTTGTTTTGGGAATTTATGATTCCTTTAATTGTGACAAAAAAAATAGTTAAAGAAGGATGCACTGAAAGGTTCTTTAGAAAACCAAAAGAATGTTCCTGTATGTAGAAAGCATTTTGTTATTTGAATTGTTTTGATGTCGACGCGTAATTGCGCACAAGTGATCAGAGACCCGAAAAATTGTTAAGACATGATAAGAAAGCCTTCGGCAAAAAAAAAAAAAAAAAAAAAAGAAAAAGGGAAGGGGAAAGAGGAAACCAAATACTTGAATTAGATTTAATTTAGGCAAAGTTTCATCGAAAAGAGCACAATGCTAAGAGAAATACAAAACAAACGATCTGGCATTAAAACGGAAAAGGCGAAGGGAAGCCCGCAGAAGCGCCGGCGCTCATGAGTCGGACTTACCGTGGCGGAGTAAGCGTGCACTAACATCTGGGCTTAGGGTCTGTTCGCCAAACACACACACACACACACACACACACACACACAGTACAAACAAAAGTCTGAGACCGCCTACATTTTTATATAAAAATTGTGTCATTAAATGCTACAGAGAAAAGTTTGTGCATCATTAAAGAAAGTGAGATATTCAGCACTAGAGCACTTTTTAGATAAAAACATAATGAAGGCTGTTCTGGGATTTTACCTGCAGAGACAGAAGCAAGTGAGAGCCAAAGTTCTGCAGAAAAACTGTGACAAGTTCTCCAAAATTCTTGAAACAACCTACCAGTTGATTTTCTTATAAAACTGCACGACAGTGTGACTAAGAGAATTGATCTAGTTTTAAAGCCAAAGGCTGAAACACCAACACACTGATTTGGTTTAGTTTTTTACTGTTTACTGCTCTTTATAGTATTTTTTATATTCAGGAACTATTTCATTATTTTTTTAAAGCATTTTCACTTTACAGAATTTCTTCACGTGCCTAAGACTTTTGCACAGTACTGTATAAACAATTCACTACCAAGACAGAGATAATTCTGTTGGCTCTCACTTATTAACTAACTAATAAACCTGTCTGAAATTATACTTAAAAACGTCAAGATCATCCAGAATTCTCCAGAAACGGCTTCCCTTTAAACGTAACCTCCTCTAATATCCTATAACTGGGACAAAAAACAAAAACAAAGACATGCTTATCAGCAGTGGAATAAATGATCTGTTAAATAATAACTTTAACCATTCAAGATGTGGCACATGCAAATTTATTAACACAGGCACTAAAATTCACCCATCACTCCTCACGCATCACCACAGGATGACATCAGCTGTTCATCATCGGGGAAACCAAGAGACAATTGGCTGATAATTTTGTCGAGTACCATCATAATAAAGGATTTCTCCTTTCCAGTGGCGAGGCACTTCAACAGCCATGAGCACAACATTAATGACATCTCTCTTAGCATTGCTGCTTGTCGCTATGGCAACAATGAAGTGAAGAAGTTTAAAGGGAGAGAAGTCATCCACACTTTGTGAACCTTTGTTATGCTTTAAAAAAAACCTTTTTCAGGAGCACGTCGAGGTCCAAAATATCACATTGCGATTCTTGAACACAATCTAAATCCCATTAATTAGTTTTGCTAAGATTTTGCTAACAAAACGGCAACAAAACAGTGGGGTTTAGAGATTTTTTTATAACTAAATTTAAGTATTTAATGAGAAAAAGGAGGAAAAATGAAACGATTGGTACAAAAATAGATTTTAACGTCCTATCACACTTGACAATACACCACAATACAAGTGTATCGTGATCTTAACACACCGCAATATCAATATTATATTGTCGTACTACCCAGCCCTAGTTCACAGCTGATGGAGAACCGCTTTAGGAAGCCCTCAAACTAAATTACACCTTTTGCATAATGTCTCTCTTTTTTCCCCCCGAATTTTCCCATGCCTTACCACACGGTGATGTAGTCGTAGATGGGCTCGGTGTTCAGTATGGTAAAGTTGATGTGGATGCCGTTGCCTGGAGGCACCCTGACGGTCCATGCGCAATCCTTCAGGTTGGGGTAATCGTCCGGGTGACCAGGAGAATAGATGGTGCCCTCCAAAGCGGTGAGATTGCCGCCGCAAAGTGCTGAAAAAGCAGCAGAATGAGGACAAGCACAAAAATGCCACTTACGCTAAGGGTTTTTTTTCTTTCTTTTAACGGTAGCCTTGTAAACACAGCTCTTGACTCTTAACTCCATGCCCAAGGCCCCGCTGTGTGTTAAAGAAAGTGCACTCTGGAGTTTCTAAAGGTCAAAGCTCAGTGGATATTGTAGTGTGGAGCACGGTGACAGAAAGCACACAGAGAAGAAATTGCAACCCCTCGAAAAGCCTTTGTTAGCCCTGCAGCGCCTACACAGAAAAATAACCAGCACTAAAGCAAAAGTTCAACTGGAAAATAAATAAATAAAAAGAACCTAAATGTCAGCTAGTGTGATACAACTATCAGCGTGACCAACTAACTGTTGGGTTTCGTGCCCCACTAATACTCACATGGCAGAAAACAGATCAAATATTTATACTAGCTTACATTATTAGCTAAAATTCGCTTTAATTAGCTTTCTATCCTGCAGGTTGGGGTATTTGTGTGGGAGGCCTGTCCAGTGGATATTTTCCCACCACTGCAAAGTGATGAAAAAACAACATAATGAGAAATAAAAAGTGTAAAAGTATATCTATACACTTCTTTGTTTGTTTGTATTGCTAGTTTCCAGTGCAATGCCAAGACACGTTACTAATGCTTTGCTAGTCTCCTAGCTTTCTCCTCGTTTTCTTATCCTCAGCCTGCTTGTATTTGTGGAAAAAAAACCTTTATGTTTACTTACTTACCGCCGTTCCCAAGGCTCGCTGTGTGTTAAAGAAAGTGCACGCCCGAGAAAATGGGTTTCAGCCCTGTTTCTAAAGGTCAGAGCGCAGTAACTACTGTAAGGACCCTTAAATATCCATAGTGATACAATCACTAAGCGTGCAGAGAAGAAACTGTAAAACTGTAAGGCCTAATTCTCAAAAAAGGGAAACAAAATGGAAAGTTCAGGTGAAAACACCAAATGTCAACTCGTTCGCAAAAAGACAGCATGATGCTGATTTCCATGCCAGATCAGGCGGAAACGATAACTGTTAATGATGTTCGTATTCATGGCTGTACTATATAGCGCATAAAAGATTTGATATATGTCATAGTTTAATCGCAGCAGCGACATGTCAACCTTTTCAGGGTGTTCATCAGGCATTATTCAGACCACCTATAGTGTCAATCTGGTCTTCTTTGTGTACTACGTGACTGACGTACGCCTTCACTGAGCGCGAGTGCATAATTTAACCCAGATGATTCCAGAGTGCCGTGACAGGCAAAGAAAAAGCTTGTATTACCTTCGCAGCGAGGCACCGGGTGGTTCCAGTTCCTGCTGACTCCGTGCAGGCAGGTAAGCGAGGCCTGGCCGAGCAGCGTATAGCCCGGCTGACACTGGAACCAGATGGTCATGCCCACGCCGAAATCGGTGCCCATCACCTGGCCGTTTCGGAAGGGCCTCGGATCCGGGCATCGCTGAAGTTCGTAGGCTGGAGAGGGAATGTGCACGTTGGAGTTAACGGCCTAATCATCTCTGAGGGTGTTTTCACATATACTTCATTTTAAATGAACTATACTCAGTCCTGGTAAAGTGGACCTGAAAGGAACTAGCTGCAAATGACCCCACTGCTTTTGGTGTTCACATTATATGTGGACTCAAAAGGGTACTCAGACCCCAGCTGTGTAACACTGAATCATGGATAGTCATTCAAAATGGTTACTTTACATTTTGCTATCATTTTGCTGTAGATGAAAAATAGAGCAAAAACAGAATTAGAGTGGAAAAGCAGAAGCGTCTAGAAAAAGTAAAGCAATGATGAAAATCAAGGAAATCAAGTGGGCCACAAAATGAACCACAAACGAACTATACTCAGACCACCCCTGGTTCGCTTGTGGGTCGTTTTCGAGGGGTCTGAGTTCATTTGTTGTGTTCACATATGAGCAAAAAACATTGAGTCATTGTGGCTTGGTGACTTATTACCGGACTTAATCTAAAAACACATTTAAGGATGGCACAGTGCAGAATTATTATTTTTTGCCTTTTAAAAATGTCATATTTTGGAGGCATACTGACAAGAAAAGAAAAATAATTAAAAAGGCAGGATGTTTCTTGCTGAGCCCAAAGGTTGAAGATGTGGTTTCGTGCTGAGAGATTTAAAGTCACAGGGGAAAAAAAACACCTTAAAAATGACATCTCGCTTCTCTAAAAACAGAAGGACGATCAATTCAGGGATGCGCACTGAAGGACCCTTCTCACATAAAAAGTTTTTTAAAGATTTACAGGGTGAACTCAATGGCCATGCATGCCTTAGATAATATAACATATTGCATATACTAAGTTACTGGTAGTCAATCAAAAGTCACTAGAGGTAGGAGTTACAAGAAAAGGCCTTTCTCACATTATAAATAAATCAATCAATCCCAAATCACTGAAGCATGTAATCAGGGTCAATATTCAAAATATTCAATATTCTACATTATTAAAGACGCTATAACCGTGACCTTAAAGGGAGGACAAGCCTCAAAACGGATGCCCCTTACTGTCGTAGACGATGTGGAAGCCTGCTTTGTTCTGTGAGTAGTCGCTGTGGAAGATGAAGCTCGTCTCGTGGGTCGTGCTGAAAAACGACTCAGGCACAACGAAGCCGCTGAACCTGTCAATCACCGTGCCTGAATCCGAACTCCCGCTCCGAACCTCCAGGTAGTCATGCACAGCCTCAGTGGAGAAATTCAGGAACTGCAGGTGGATCCCTGCAGTACAGCGTGAAGGAAGAAGTCAGAGGACAAAACGATATATAACGAAACTTATTTCTACTGCAGTCCATCCAGTTGCTGTGATAAAACACCTATATGTAATTCAATTCCTACTGAAGAAACTGGAGAGCTACACCACTAATAATAGTCTCCCTATTTTTTTAATAAACAATTTACAATATTAATATGTACATACATTGCAGTTAGGAAATATGGTGATTAAAGTGACAAAGATAAAATAAATAAAGCAGATACATAAACCATATCAAAACATGTAAAAGCGAAACATGATAGAGGATGAAAGAAAGAAAGAAAGTAAGAAAGAAAGAACAAATCAATCAATCAATCAATCAAATATAGTTGTAATAGTCTTCGTCTTTGTGAGTTTCAAATATTTAACTCATAAATATTCTGTAACGTTGCAATTATTCAGAAGGTTAAAAAAAAGAACTGGAACAAAACAAATACAGCAGAAAATGATGAAGTAAGAGAAAGTAAAAGAAATATGGGGAGAAGTAGAAATAAAGAATCCAGAAAAGACAGCCACAGAGCGAGAGTAGATTAGAGGCCGTGACACAGACCGAAGCCAACAGGGAGCTTGACTGTCCAGGTGCAATCAAGACCACTGGGGTAATTTCCAGGAAAGCCAGGACTCAAGATGACCCCGCTCATCTCAGAGAGAGAACCACCGCATTCAGCTACGAAGAGAAAAGCACATTAATGAAACCCATTTCAGCACCTGCCTAGTGAAAAGATAACAGAAAATCTACAGCGGGGGTTAAAAAGTTCGAGTCCACTACCGAGAACTGTTTCCATTCTGTTGCCTAGCAAAAATTTTGTTACATTATATTCCTGAAACAAGATTCCATCATTCTTCACTAATATAAAGTGAAATAGTTTGTTCTTACTGCAAACAGTATCAACGATAATGCATTACTGATAGAACATTGTACTAATTGAGTTAATATCAGGAGTTAGTTGTTAAGAGGTTGTAAAGAAAGTGTGCTAGGAATGTACGTTTTAACATTTTAATGAGATATATGGCATTGCAACTCTTTGAAAAAAAAAAGAGGAAAAGAAAGAAAGAAATAAAGCATATACAGAAACCAGACCCAAAAACATATGAAAAGTGAAACATGATAGAGACAGGGGTAAAGAAAGAAAGAAAGCAGACACAAAAACATATAAAAGTGGAACATGATAGACACAGGGAGAAAGGGAGAAAAATAAATAAAGAAAGAAAGAAAGAAAGAAAGAAAGAAAGAAAGAAAAAAAGAAAGGGAGAAAGAAAGAAAGAAAGAAAGAAAGAAAGAAAAAAAGAAAGGGAGAAATAAAGAAAGAAAGAAAGAAAGAAAGAAAGAAAAACAAAAACATAAAAGTGAAACATGACAGAGACAGGGGTAAAGAAAGAAAGAAAAAGAAAGAAAGAAAGAAAGAAAAGGAAAGAAAGAAAGAAAGCCGACACAAAAACATAAAAGTGAAACATGATAGAGACAGGGGTAAAGAAACAGAGAAGGAAAGAAGATACAGAAACCAGACACAAAAACATATAAAAGTAAAATATGATAGAGTAAAAGAAAGAAAGAAAGAAGGAAAGAAAGTAGGGAAAGAAAGAAACATGATCGAGACAGAGTAATAATAAAATCTTTCCAGACGGTGTGAATATCCGTCTCTGAGTGTAGGAGTCTATCTCAGACGTATATTTGTGTGCTTATCAGTGTTTTAGTAACAAGCGCATACAGAATGGACTCTCGGAGTGGCCGCGGCCATTTGTGGCGCTTTACAGCAGCTAAATTTATTCATCAACACAGAACACTGAACCGTCTATTTACACTGGAGGATCCAATTTGCTTTTCACCCTCATGTCTAGGTCTATAGTCCTATTATTTTTTTTATTTATTAATTTTTACACCATGGGGCTGTTGAATTTTCGATTCGATTGGTCAGGAGGTGTTTATGAATGAAGTTGATTCATTTTCAATTACAAGTATATATTAATGCACTCCTTTTAATACATTATTTAATAAAAGTAAAGAACAACAACAACAAAAATCAGTCAACAAAATTGTCTTTTTACGCCATTATTTTTAACATTCATGCAAAGTACCAGGCTTTTGATTCCATATCATTCAATGCGGTCGAGCAATAAACGGATTTAAAAGAAGAAGATAAGTCTTCAAGAGAGAGAAAAAAAAGGTAAATGTGGGTGAGGGATCACCTGTTTATTGCTGCTATAGCGCAAGTGATAGCAGGGTCTTACTTGTTTCGTGGCCGTTCCACAACATTAAATGTAAGTATAAATGTTAAAAAATTATAATATGATGTTTTTGTTAAATTGTTGGCAACTTGACGTGGTGTAAACGGACCCCGTTGTTGATTATGTTTTTATAAGTGCATGCTTTATTCTTTACATGATGGTATACTATAATAAGGAAATGGACAATCTGAAATAGTTATACTGTAACGCTGTATAAACTGGTATAGATAGACTCTATAATATAAATATATTTTATAAAAAATAAATAAACAAAAAAAACCTACATAAAAACAAGAGAAAGTGATATTTATACATTGTATTGACAAACTATTAAGGCCGATATTCTTCATGAGTTCATATTCTAGCAGCTTCCCAAGCCAAAAAAATGAATACCTGCACTAACACTGTGTTTTATTCCGCTTATACCACAGCAATTTGCCAACGGTTACATATTTTTATTTATTAAAGAATGTCATACTTTTTATCCATTTATAGTTACATTTAATATTGTGGAACGTCAGTGAAACAAGTTAGTTCCTGTTCTTACTTACGTTCTAACAGCTATAAACAGTCGTTCCCTCACAAGCCTCTCTCTTTTCTCTCTCTCTTGAAGTAAAGACAAAAAAAATGCAGCTTGTCGTGTTATTGATAAACCACAAAGCACAAACTCCTCTGCCCTGAAGACTTTCCCACGGCGGAAAACTTAAAGGAACAGCTTTACCTCTGACTGTTACACAGCGCTGATGCCGGAGTCTCCTTCCATAAATGTTCAATAAACCTTCTCCTTACAGAAAGCTTCACCACAGCAATAATTATAAATTTTTCGTTGTTAAATAACAACACTTTTTTAAATCCGTTTATTGTTAGGCTTAAATTATGTGAGCGTCCACCGTACAAGTCTCTGTGAATTAATTGTTACGATAGAAACGATAACGTATTAGAACGAGCGCATTAATATAAACCTGTGATTTGTTTTGCAGCCGGCACTACTGTCAGAGCTGCTGTTATAGCAAAGTAATCAACAGAATTTGATAATTCAACAGTGCTGTGGTATAAATAGTGTTAAAAAATCCCAGCGTTCCACGCTTGCACTGTTGTGTTTAGTTCTGCTTGAGTGGGGTAGCAGGCTGGGATTCTTAGACAGGGGGATGTCAATCAGGCATCCTCATTAGAATATTAGGCCATGCCCAGACAGTCCTCAATTCAGTCTGATTAGTGAATTCAGCTGGGGTTTGAGCAGTGTTTTATTATATTTATGTCTTGCTTTTTTATTCAACTTTTACTGGATGTTTAATATAACACTCAGGTCATTGTATCATGCAAGTCTGGTATCAGACAAACATTCTGAATATTTTGCACTGTATTATTTGTATATTTAAGTTGCTGTGCTAGTGACTAGAAGGTTGAGTTCAAAACCCAGAACTAAGCAAGACCTTCAGCTGCACAGCTCTGGGCTTAGATTGTATTCTGCCTTACTTTCTTTGCACGAAAGTCACTCTAGTGTTTATTTCCACAGGCTAGGACTGACCGTGAACTATTCGGAATAAAGCCCTTAATCAGAATTCAGGTGTCCGACAAGTCATGAAGGTTGACTGGAGTACAAATTTGAGTTTTACTATTAACTTTCATGTTTAATCATGTTAAACTTCCTGGAAAGCCAGTAAATCAGTCAGTCCGTGTGTCACTGTATCTATCATCTGATGTCGTGCTGTTTCTAAACTGGCTTAAACAAAGCTCATTTGTCCAGCAGGTAATGTTTATTGGCTTATTGGTGATTATGAAGGTTCATACATTGGTATGCAGGACGCTGTATTACATTTATTAATAACAATGACAAAAAGCCAAAGCAACATCATTACTTTGAAGAATGATGAATGACCATGTTCTCAGATTAGGCATGTTTTTGTAGCATTTTTCATAACAGCCATTTTTACTGTGTTTCAGCGGCTTCATAAATGGTTTACAAGCACGTTTTCAAATTCAAATGATTTATAAAACGTAACTCTACCTAACTTCTTTACATATTTTCAGCAAACAATAGTGTATAAACTTATTTATTTTCTACGAACAGGCTCGCCCCTGAACCTTGCAGAAGCAAGCCTAGGGTGAGGAGAGAGACATGTCCTAAGGCAAAAAGCAAAGAAAAGCTTTCAGCAGACCGTCTCTGTCTAGTTTGTAGAGGGAAAGTGAAAACGGAGAAAAAAAACACGTACACATACAGAGTAGTAAAGTTTATCTTGTTAGTACGTAACAGTTGAATAGCTTTAACACTGAACTGGCTATTGTTTATGGGTTTGTGTTATTTCTGATGTATTACAGTGATGGATTTTACTCTATGAACTCGTCTCTACTTTATGGTAGGCTTGAAATATAAGTGTATATGAAGAATGTTGTAAGGTATACCCTCACAAAGTAAAGTATCTGTTTTCCACAGGACCTGCAGTAACTTGAATGTAGCTGTATATCACACATGCTCTTGTGTGCTTTAGTTCCTATGGCGAGATTAAAGATGATGGAAAGGTGTCTCTCTCTCTCTCTCTCTCTCTCTCTCTCACTCTCTCCTTCTCCCTCCATCTGTTCTGTGCGGGTCAGATGTGTGGCAGTGTTTAACATTTATTTTCCACTAAGTGTGAGTTTGGATAGCTTGAGGTATGTAGCAGGCTCTAGAATGTGCTCTTGACATCAAGCCGTTGGAGGCCACAGATTTGTTTTTTTCTTTAGGGGAAAGGAGCCGAGTTTCCCCTGTAACCAACTTCTTAGTTTCTCCTGCGTTAAGTAATCCATCCATCTGTGCTGTGCTGGTTAGATAATCATGGCAACATGGAACATGGATGAATGATTTATTGTCGATTTCCTCCTTCCATCATCGAAGAATGGACCGGCTTTATCCACACACACACGCACTTAGACATTCATACACACACATGCAGTGTTGTACTCAGTAGTCATACTTGAGTAAACGTTACCGTACTGGGAAATGGCTCAAGTTATAGTAAAAGTAACCCACGAGAAAGTAATTCCATAATTCCATAAATAATTAAAGTACCTGATATTATATGTACTTACGTATTAAAAGTACATTGATATCAAAGATAGAGATAAAAGCAATATCTTATAATGTTGTTTTACATGTTTGATATGTGATCAAGCGCTTTCTTACAAACTGTGAACAAAAGAAGTCCAGTCTACCATCTTCTTTGCACCGAACAATGTGTTGCTATAGTAATAAAACTATTAACAATACAAACAGAGTATGCTAATATACATGTAAAAGCAAAAGCCATTTTGAAGATTCAGATTGTCTGTATCAGGATGGATGCTGGCACTTATTTTTCCATCATACTAACTTTATATGAACACTAGCTCTATTACAGTCATTTAAGTCAATTAAGTCAATTAAGTCATCTATTCAGCGCAAGCTGGTCATAACCATGGTAAGGTTAGCTAACCTGGGTCAGTCAGGAAGGCGCTAATAGCAGCTACTTAATTTAGTAAAAGATTCACTGATTGAAGGAATATGTGTGTTTGCGTGACTTTTTTGTATTTTTTGACTGCAGTCCTCAGTGGTGGCTAACACTAGACAGTTGCTGACACAAGCTAACTCGACAGGATAGCTATGTCGTTTGGAAACTAGCTAAATGTTGACTGTTAAAATGTAGCCAGACTGAAAAATAATAGTAACAACCCATATTAACAACGTTTATAAGGTACAAAGTAGTGATGTGTCGTTCATGGACGAGTCGGATCTTTGAATTGAATGGGTAAACGTTGGGAACTGAATCACAGATCTGAAGAGCCATTTTGGTGATTTGGACAGCGAGAAATAATCATTGGAATTTATTTATTACATTTTTTCCCAAAATGAGAACGGGCAGCATGAAAGGATTAACATTGCAGTGAGTAAAGAAGGCATCTTGGGAAATGTATCAGACTAAAAGTAGCCATCTGCTTTTAATAATGAAGTAAAGTAAAAGTTAAAGTTGACAGAAACACGTAAAGTAGAAATATTCTCAAAACGTACTTAAATACAGTAACAAAGAA
>JAOUQW010000024.1:11958328-11972345 GCA_028565825.1 Olivaichthys viedmensis | reverse complement strand
GCCTGATCGTGCTTTGGATACGACTGATCCAGTTTCAGCAAAGCGTTTTAGAGTCAAATACAGTGGCAATGAAAAAAGTCCCAGAGCTTCAATGTGCTCTCAGACTGTTGGGCCCCACTGTATATTGTATTAAAGAAGTACTAAATACTACCAACATTGATAGTAAGGCTGATTAACATTGACTATACTTATATGATATACTTACAATCTACAACCTAAAAAACTGAGAGGTGTGCCAAAATGACAGGGGTAAATGACAAATAGTTGGTTTAATTATAATGTACTATCAGTTTTGGGAAATGTTAACTGTCAACCTTAGTTTTTCTATACAAAGCCTGTATTTATATCAACATTTCACTAAGGGAGGTCTTTACAGGTATTCAACTCTTCCACAGTGACTGCCATAAGGCGTGTATCTAATTATGGATTCTGCATGGCATGTTTCATTAACATTAACATTTAACAATTCAATGAACAAGCAGTACCTGTACAACAGAGGCAAAGAAAACAGAGAAAAGAGGCAGTCTCCATTAAAACAGATCAATTTCCAAAATCATAAAAGTTAAAACCCAAACCACGATGATTCCACAAAATAGCTGCTGAATCATTTCGGATCATAGAGACATTTGAAGAGGCTGCTCTTTTTGTGTGCTTCATGAACCAAAAAACATTTGTGGAAATTGTGGGTGGAGAAATGATCCTAACTGGCAAAAGCAATATTCTGTGAAATTGGGCTCAAAAATGCTCTATTTCACACTCGTTTCAAAAAGGAGCAAAAATCAAGACTCCTCTATTTAATGTTTCTGGCTTAAAAATTCTGACTAAGACTAAAACAGAAAATGTATTTCCAGGTACAAAATGCTGAATTGATTTTTTTTTTTTGAATCTCTTAGAGATTAAAGAATGAAAATAATCCGATAAGTCTGTTTAATTTACTTTCCCAAGACAGATGGAGTCTCATTTAAATATGCCTGTCGATGGGTTTTCTATTTATCTGTGGGGAAAAAACACACTTCCAATTAACAACCTAAAACTACAGGGAAACTCTTACCTGATGAATGCTAATGAGATTACATAATCGGGGTGTACAGTGATGAACCAGTCACAGTCTTTGCTGTGTGGGTAGGGGTGAGGAAAGTTTGGAGACAGAATGAATCCAGACGAGCCGGTGATATTTCCCCCACAAGGAGCTGAAAAACAAGGGACATGTCATGGTTATTAAATAACATGACATCCCATGCACTGGAATGAGCATACTCAGTGCAATCATTTCTTCGGGCATTTCCTGCTAGTCTTCATAAAATGCATTGGTTTACTGTGAAATTGCTGGGAAATGAAAAGTTTTGCATGAACATCTTAAATTAATATTTAAACAGCCAAGTCAAATAAAATCTCTCAGTGACTGAACCTTGTATATCAAGCCATGCGTCTTTCTTCATGTTAGCGAACCAAAGACCTCAGCTGCATCCAACAACAAGCTGCCAGCCGCTAATAACCTACTCAGTAGCAATTAACTCACTATGTAAAGAAGCAGCTTGTAATTTAAGAGGTTAATCGTCATTACAGTGAAAACATTCACAAGTCTTCACAAACACACATTTAGTCCGAGCTTCTCCAGTAAAAAGTGGTTCCTTGTTCACTTGCTTTGAGGTGGCAGTGATCCTTATATCCAAATGCTGCACAGTGTGATGGCATTTTTGCAAAAATCTTTGTAAACGTTCTACATTTACTTCAACTCAATAGGGACAATCGGGAAAGCCGACCCCTACCAAAACACCACTGATGTGTCTGTTTTAGCCCAATGTGGCATCTAGGTTTCCTTTATCTATGATCCTTACAAACAAGCCAACTGAGATATCTTTTCAGAACTATATATATATATTTTTTTTTTTACACCAAGCCATATTCTTTAGCCAGAGCTGTCCGGTCATGTGGAGTGTTTCAGAAAGTGTCTTCACAGTTTCTAAACAGTGATTGGATGCTGTCTGTATTTTAGCCCAATAGGCTTAAGATTGTTTAGCAGAAAATGGATGCAAAGTTCATTTACTGTAGACCCCGTTTTCAGAACATTGAACACCTTCGACTGGCATGTAAGAAAACAGCATGTGAAATCAAGTCAAATAAAAGTACCGCCTTTATTTTGGGAGGACTGTGAAAGCAGCAAAATCCACCACCTTCTCATTCGTCACCTTCACAACTCTGAATTTTGGAAGCAAAATAACTTTTGAAGCACTTTTGATGACCGAATAGTTTTGCAAACTGCAGCTGATTGCAGAACACCAGCATTTTCCCGTTGACATTTCTTATGGGACTTTACTCTCATGCCCAGTAACTCAAGTCTCTAAATGCTGAGCAGGCGCTCGTTCAGATATTTCTGTCAACAAGATTTATTATCGCGGACCTTTTCTAGGTTCTGAAAGAGTGAGACTTGTTTCTGGGTGGCGTTTTACGATGTCCCTTGTTGCAATGACAGGTGTGAAATGCTTAAAATGAAGTGCACCCAATGTTCCCAGGTTTTTTTTTTAAGTGGGAGCTGTGCAAATTGAAAAATCTCACCGATGCAGGTAGGAGGGCTGGGCTGCCAGTAGTATCGGTTATCCACCTGAATGCAGGTGATTCGGGACTCGCCCTGCAGTTCGTAGCCCGGGTCACACACGAAGGTCATGGTGTCGCCCGGCTCCTTGCCCTCACCGCTCCGTGTGCCGTTCATTGGGGTACCCGGGTCCCTGCAGGCGGTCGCCACTGAACCTAACAAATAAAAACAGTGGGTTTGACACATTAATCGTCATCACAGTAGGACATAATATTCCTTAGCCAGAGCTGCCAGGTCATGTGGAGTGTTTCAGAAGGTGTCTTCACAGTTTCTAAACAGTGATTGAAACAGATACTGTGTTTTAGCCCAATAAGCTTAAAATTGTTTAGCGGAAAATGGATGCTCTTGAAGAGAATTGTCTTTTTTTTTTTTTTGTCTATAAGAGTTTAAGAGAACATTTAACAGCCCATTACTATCTAATTCATAAGTGTTGGGTGCTGGAATATCACAAAAATGGTCTGTATTTTAAAAGTTTATCCCACTCCCACCCACAGAAATACATAAAATTTTTAGGTATTAAAAATCCAAAATCCAATCCAAAAAACAAAGCAACAGTTTCAACTAGTTTATATACAACAAACTAGCCAGGAAATGTGGTTGCTCTATGCTAGCACTTTCTTGCATTTATTACTGGAAGTTAATGGAAGTTGGTTGCTATCACCATCAGTGACGTTAGGAAAGGACTCTCAAATGTTAGACGTTTATTTAATTTCATGTAGCCTACAGTCAGACAGTTGGAATGGAGCCAAGCATTAGCATTAGAGGGTCAGAGAGTTTTGGTTCATCCCGGCTCAAATTAGATTAGATAAATATGAAGAATCTATGGTTAAAAAGTAAATTTCAATGAGAGGTGGCGGACTATTTATTTTATTCTTACTGCTACTTTTTATTTATTTCTGTAGTTGGAAGCTTGGCATGGTGATTTAATGAACACAAGTTTATTTTGAATTCTAGTTGCTTACTGGAAAAGTCGACCGCGAAGCCAGACTTGCTGATGTAGAAATCAGTCTCGAATTGGATGGTGACGATGTTGAGGGTGCTGTGTATCCCATCAGGCAACAGTGAACCACTCACTTCCTTTAGGAGCATCTCGTTCTCGGGACGGCCATCCCACACCTTCAGGATGTCATGAGACGCCTCCGTGTCAAATGCTAGAAACTGCAGGCTAAATCAAGTAAAGCAAGATTCTGTTACACGCAGTAACATGATGTTCTTTCCATACCATGGTAAAATATGTGTTAATGGAACTTTCTAAAGTCTCTTATTTAACAGGCAGGCAAATTTCTGAGCTCTTTTATCGAGAAAAAGAGCACGGAACTTAAATAATAAATAAGTATTAGAGGCAACAAGAAATTAACCTACACTGAGAAAGATGGAGACTTGATCTCATGGTCAATCCCATACACTGGTCAGGACCATGAAAACTTGGGCCTGAACAAAGCCACGGTTTCAAAACTAGCAGCTTTCCTTAAATTAATACTACTACTACTACTACTAATAATAATAATCTTTATTTATATATCACTTTTCATTTTGAGTTTAAAATCTCAAAGTGCTTTATATATAAAACATTAGAAAGTTAAAACAAAGTATTTATGGTAAAGCACATTAAAGAACAAATGTACAATCACTAATGAATTGACTATAAATATAGTGTTAGTTCTACGAATCATGAAAAGTCTATTTAACAAGATAAAAGACGCAATAGCTACTGTATGAATAGGCTAAATTAAACAAGTCTGTTTTTAATCTGGATTTAAAAACACCTATAGAGCTATAGAGTGTTCCTAACGTTCTCTGGAATGGGCTGTACTGCTGTAAAGATCAGCAAGATACGCCAGAGCTAAAAACCTTTTAGAGCTATAAAATGTCATAAGCAGGACTTTGTAGTCAATGTGGATTTAAAAGATCTGGAAAAGACGTCTTTACAGACGTTCAATTCTTTATTACGTCTTGTCAGACAATTTCTGTGGTTATACACAAGGCGTCAAACTTAATACGGACCTAAATATGCCTAAATAGGGACCTAATCAAGACGGACCAGGACAAACAAAAAACAGACCATTAACATTGTCTTTTTATGGGCCTTTTTAGGTCAGTAATGGATGTCTATGGACGTCTCTGGTCAGTTGGCGCTTATTGGTATCTGGAGCCACTTGACCACAGTCTTGTCTTAGTCTTTGTCTTGGAACTTGTGAGGTCTGGTCTTGGCCTCAATAACTGTGATCTTGACTACACCTCTGATGCTCTGCATCTTTATCACGGAATATAACGAGCAGACGTCTTTAAACATTTAATTCCCTGTTCCTCCTCTGGGTCACTGCTGATCCCATCCGCTACACTTCAATTAATTCCACCCTCTCCTTTGTAATTCCCTTTTAATCAGTGGCCTAAATATATTGTTTTAGCAGTGCCTCAAATTCCCCTTGCCGCAATACCAATTCTAAAGCTTTGCCCATATTCAAAGCCTGGACAAATATTGGTAGAATAATTTTAACTGAAGCTGGACATACCTTCCACCTGAATAACTTCTAAATGAAATATTGAGAAGTATTTTCACATGTCTGCAATTTGCACGGTGAAGCTGAGGTACCTGACAGTGTTTCCCGAGTCCACCTCGATGATCCATGTGCATCGGAGATTGTTGTCATAAGGGAACGGGTATCCTGGAGATAATATCCGCCCCGATGATTCACCCTTGAAACTTCCACCACACTCCGCTACGATAGATCAAAATAAACGGGTTAGTATGCTGTCACCTACTACCCATTTATGTGATGTACAGTATATAAAGTTCTGTCCCCAAATTGCCGAAAAACAAAGTGGAAGCTGCTGCACTGAAGTTTCCAAAATAATGAAGATTTACAGTTTAACATCTTGTTATTTAGCGTTTCCCCTGATCAAACACAATCCATTCAGGTAATAAAATGTGTTGGACCAGGAAAAAACATGAAGCTGTGGCCCTTTGGGTTCCATATTCCAAGGTAAATTATTACTAATTAACTAATTAAGTTATTTTTTGTCAAATTATATTTTCTGAAGCAACATTTTTTTTAAACATTCTTCACGAATATGAATCCAAAAAAGTTTCTAATTTACTAAAAGCAGTACAGAAAAATACTCCTAAATAGAGGATCATGCTTATATCAGGCATTAGTCGTTTAGCAATGACAGCAATTATACACTGTTAGGGGTATGGAATTGCATTTGTGCCTAAATTAAATAAATAAAAAGGCAGTTGAGAAAAAACAGCAGTATATATAGTATACACAAGAATAAATTGTACACATAAAGGCAGAACTAAATATAAAATATGAAATTATTATGAAATTCAATTTTATTAAAAAATAATTATAAAAATTATAGATAAAAAAGGATACGCGACATTTGTCCCATTTGGAAAAGCGCCATCTGAAAAAAAATCCGAAATTTGCAGTATTGACACATGTCTATATTGCTGCTCTGTTGAATTCATAATGCTTTAATTATTTAATTTAGGCAAAAATTGCTTTTGAATAAAATATATGGCTTCACAACAACTTGAAGAAAGAATTGCAGAAACAGGATATTGGATATGCAGTAATGTGCAAAAGTCTTAGACACCCTACATTTTTTATATAAATGTTGTCTTAGATGTTTATTTTATGTCTTCTGCATAGAGTGTCATTAGAAAAGAGCAGATTTTTGATTTCCAAACATTCAGAGAAATTTGTTTAAGTCATTAAAGAAAGTAAGATATTCAGCACTAGAGCACTTTTCAGATTAAAACAGAATCAAGGCTGTGTTGGGATTTTACCTGCAGATACAGAAGCAAGTGAGAGCCAAAGTTCTGCAGAAGAACCGTGGCATGTTCTCCAAGATTCTTGGAACAACCTACCAGCCGATTTCCTTATAAAACTGCACGACAGTGTGCCAAAGAGAACTGATGCAGTTTCAAAATTCAGAGCCAGGCTGAAATATCCGAATATCTGAAATATCTGTGGGCTCTTATAATCTTTTGCTTCTAGATTTATGATCACACACCAGCCTTTTGTACGTTAACGTGGGCGAATGCCAGAGCCTTTTATGCATGAGCAGAGCATCGGCCTTTTAGTGCACTTCTTTTGGCTCCATTTAATTAATGGTAAAAATCTCTCCGCATTATATATGAGCTCAGGCCTGGAAGCAGGAGACCAATGCATTCATCATCGAGGGAAAAAAAGCAGCCATAGTACTTATCATAGTGCTTGTCATAAACACTCATTTCAAACCCACATATTGACGGTCACAACTTACAGCAGCTAACTCTTAATTGCATAGCATGTAAGCTTCTTTTGCAGATGCCAGAAAGAAAACTAGCCAAGCGGAAATGGTCATCCCTGCTATAACCAGCTGTGCCGTCATCTTGACGCCGATTTGGGATCGTAGCAGAAAAAAAAACAATTCTGGACAACGGAACACATCTCTGATTGAGTCTCAACAGTGCGCCAATTGAGAATCCAAATAATTACAGTTAGCAACGATTGTCAACATGCAAAATGCCAATGAGTTGTTCGAGTTCACAGCTGGAGAGGTGCAACATGGATTTTTCTTTCATTTCGCTTTATTTTGCAGCTTTAGTCATTTTTTCTGAATCTAGCGGGACTAATTGTTAAGGCACAAGGTCAACTGTAACAGACGGACGGTAGATAACTGTGCTGACTAATTATACACTGCCAGTATACACAGTAAGGTCTAAAAGTAAGAGAACTGTTAATCAGAGACGAATATAAAATTTTACTAAGTTGACACTTATTATTTAAGTATGCATTATTTAAAAACTGAATTTTTTTTTTTTTTAAATCCATGCTTTTAGCCGTGTGCAAAATCTGTGGTTCATTTGGTTCATTTATTCAAATTGCTGTGAGACCCTTAAATATTATTCAAATCTTAGCACATGTACACCCCGAATAGTGTTAATTGCTGGCCTGCTAATGACTCTGATCACTTATTGATTTATTAATAATTATTGATAACGGCTGTGAAATCAATACGTAAAACGTACTTAAAATGTAGGTCCAATCCTTTTTCTCTCCCTCAAGTAACACAGCAACAAGTGCCACGTTAATTTGATTTGATTGATAGGTTTGATTCAATATTAGACCAGAGTCCTAACATCTGAAATATAAGTGACTATGAAATAAATGTCAGATTTAAACTACAGAAGTGTTGATAACTCACTCCCTGCACATGTTTTCGACTGAAATATGTTACTTCTGGTCGGACGGTCGCATCCTGTCTAGTCACACAAGTTGAAAAATTTCAGTCAGTAAGTATAATCCCCCTCAGTGCCTGAGATTTTTTACACTAAATGTTGCATCACACAATTTAACGAGTTCCACTTTGCAAAAGGAGAAAAGAGATGCGCGCATTCACCGGGTCTTTTTGAATGACATATTTAGCTCAGGCGTCGACCCAAAAAATGTGCCGTTTTGATGCTAAAGTTCCCAAAGGCTCCCTTATATGTGCAAGTGGGGCACCAGGTAAGCATCCAGGCACTGTTTTTTTTTAACACCTGTTCACCTCAATCCACTCTAGCAAGGGAAAACCTTCTGTTATTTACAGCTCTGTCTGGAAATTTCTTTACGACTCCGTGATTCAGAATATTCAACATATCAATAGTTGATGGAAACAAAGACCAATTTATCTGTTGATTTTGTTTGATTCACGTACAAGTTGTTACTTATAGGTCGCAATGATGTCCGATTAAAGATTATTACATGCCATGTTAAGCCATTTAGGTGTTTACATCCTTCCATCAGACAGCAATTATAGCATATTCTTAACTCCACTAGGTATAATTTCTTTATTACCTCCAATTAAACATCACAGAAACTAACGTAAATGCTGATTAAGATAAAACACTGTGACACATACAGTATATTTAAGGATTTATGTACATATGCAAGTCACAGTCTCATTAACAGGGAAGTACAGGACAGGAACGAAATAAGGCCGGGGTTAAACTACGCATACGCAAGGTGGCTTCTGAACGTATGCTGTATTCATTCGGCGCGTCGATTTTGTGCATCCCAAAAAAAAATTTGTGACGCATGCACGTGGTGCAATACCAATGTAATTAGTGGGGGCACTATAGCGCGATGTGACGCGATGTCCACAACAGACTGAATAAACTAGAGCGGTGTCTCAAATCGCATACTTATGTAGCCTACTATTCTTAGAAGTATTAACAGTTAGAAGTATTAACAATAACCGATTTTCCTTATGGTTAGTGTTTGAATAAAAAAAAAAAAAACACTCTCGTAGCCTACAAAACTACCGAAAAGTTTGTTTTACTTATTAATCTTCAGGATCTAGATTAGTTAATACATTTCTTTCTTCACCCCATTTTCTCCCAATTTAGTCATTGCCAATTCCCACCCACTAGATAGTTCTCCCCTATCGCACGACAGCCACCAACCGGGGAGGGCGAAGGCTAACGCGTGCTTCCTCCAAGACACATGAAGCCAGCCACTACATCTTTACAAACTGCTGCTCATGCAACGTCACAGGGCAGTCTCGCGCGCTCAGATGAAAGCGCCAACTGCCCTCTTCCATATACATGAGCTCACAGACGCCCACAATTGGCTGGTGCCGCTTTTGATCAACAGGAGAGAAAGTGTATTGCCATCCCTCCCACCCAGAGAGCAGGGCCAATTACACTCTCTTGAACTCCCGGCCATGGATGGCTGTGGCATCGATAAGGCGAATGCTTTACTGTTGCACCACTCGGAAGCCCAGTAAATACTTTTAAATGTGAGGTCATAGTGTGCGATTTGAGACGCAGCTCATGACGACAACACGACGATGGTGGAAAGTTTTAAAGAGAAACTAACAGGGCTTGTGCGTGTGTTTAACCTCTCTATGCTGCTGCACAGCAACAAATCTGCGTCCCAGAATAGTGGCATGAAATTGCTAAACATTTTACAGGTCGCCATGGAAACCTGCCGGACAGGGATGTTTCGGCTCTGACCTGTGGATATCGCTTTAATCCTCCAGATGTACAAAAGGTACGGAGGCGAGTGTGTGAACAATGCTGCTGAGGTAGCTACTGCATCCGCATGCGTAGTCACGTGTCAAGTATAACCCCAACCTAAGACTGAGCGCAAACACTATCCCTATCCACTTCAACTCTTGGCCCTCCTTCAAGTATAGGTGCAAGGTGGCTCATAACAGGATTAGATCTCACACATTAATTATTCAGAACAGAAGTCCAAGTGTATGCGAAATTAAAGCAAATTAAAAAGCGGAACTGCATTTTTAACAACATCTTTTAATCAAGCTAAATTTATGTAAAAATTGCCTAAAAATCCTAAATCCGCGTGGAGCAGGTATGTGATTTCAGTCGTCGTCATATTCCCTTCATCTCTTATTTAACTTGCCTTCAGGAGGCTCCCTAAGCATGGGAAGGGAATTTGTGTGTGTGTGTGTTTACATAAATATTGTTAATACTGCTGATAATTTAGATAAAGATGAGACATATCAGACATATTAAAATCAAATTGCTACAAAACAAAATCAAAAAAGATGGGCTGGGACAGTGGGACAAACGTTGCAAAGTAGTGATTAGAACTGGATGTTCAATAATAGATAAAGACCTATACAGGAAGGGAGCGGATGGTCCCATGTCCGCCTCTCGCCCGTCATGCACCTCAGCACACCGTTGCCGTGGAGCGTGTAGCCTGGGTCACACTGGTACGCGACAGCGCTGCCTGCGAAGTGGCCTTGGTCGCTCACTTTGGAGCCGAACTGTGGCACACCTGGCTCTTCACAGTGAGAGAGTTCAAAACCTGAGAAAAGGCAACACAGAGGAGAAGATTAGTATGGGCCAATTTGGGGTTCTGTTATAGTTTAACATTTTCACGGTATGATAACTTAGTCAAAAAATATCAGGCTTTTATCGTATCAGAGTAATAAGTAACCATTTACAAAACACACAAGAAGGTGGTGGAAAAGAGTATTATAAAATATAAACATTTAATTTGACACGTTACATTCGCATAATCCTCTAACATAATCCTTTTAAACAATTTGTTTTATCCTTTGAACATTCTGTTCATCATTTTCACATTCTATAATTTTTTTGTGGGTGGTCTCTTTGTATAGCCAAGTGTAAAAAATTATATATATGTATAATATTATAATCCCAAACCATGTCTAAATTGTTACATTTTTAAAATGAATTAAGGTTATGGTGCAGAAACTTGAGCACGTTGACGTTACAGGGTGCCTAATTGGCACCGATGATGAAAAAGATGGGGGGAAAAGGATTGCCCATAAGTCCAGTACAGCTGATTTGAGCCGATTGGGGGAGAATATAAAGTTTCATCGCAGTTGCCAGCCTCTGCCATTTTACGACTAATATATTAGGCTTACATTATCACCCAGTGAAGGGCATGCTGGCTAAAAACCATTCAGGACGCTAACAATCGCAGTTACAAAGAAATATGCGTAAGGCTTGTCCTGTGTGTAAATATTTTGTAGGTCATTGTGTGAACAATTAACAACGAAAGCAACAAACGCATTTTAATGAGCATTTTGAAAAAATATGATGGGAAAACCATCGGATCATACATCGTGACTAACTGGCTATAGGCTTGTTACGGTGTCATGGTTTCACAGTTAGCGCAGGTGTAGCCCATTATCACAAAGAACTTAACATTGTGAAGTCTTGCCCTTAACTAGAATGCATTACCAAGCCTTTTCTCATTGTCTTTGCATACTGATGACAACCTTTTTGCCTGGCGTACGTCTCTGCCCTTAGGATTGCCCTCAGAGCACTCACTGTTCTCTGTTTATTTGGCTCATTGCCTGGCTCATGTTTGTGAATTGTGGATTTTAATATCCAACCGCCTCGCATTTGTGACTGTCGTATTCAAACAGCAAATCTAGTAACACCCCTTGTTGCAGGACAGGGAGCCTGTGTATCTCAAAGCGAACAGCGACAGTGCACGCTAATACACACCAAGTAAGGTGCTTAAATATTTCATACCAGCTAGCGAGTTGGCGGTACATAACTGCACCTTGTCATGAGTTGAAAAGTAATTAGATATATGTATGAACAACAGGTTTATAAAGTCATTGCCTGCTTGGTGCACTGTTTGTCTTTATGTGCACACAAGAAGGAGATCTTTGTGGTTTTCTACAGTGCGAATTGGTAAATGTGGAAATCAAACAAGCTATATATTTATAGCTTATAAATATTTGAAAGCCTTTACATTAGTATTAAAGAAAATTCAGCCTTGTAAGCGACACTAGAAAGCTTTTTCAGGCATAACCGCTCCTCACAAAATACACGGTTGGTACCTGGATAACGCCTGCGTCTCTGGAGGGCATCTGTCATGCAGCCCTGCCACACTTTGGCTCCAGATGGGCTATTTGTCTGCGTTCCTTTAGTCTCTCTTCTAACTATCTCTGCTGTAACTCATGTTCTTTTATGTGACTAATTGTCAAGTGTGTTAGCAGGTTTAGTATTACCACAATATCGAGCTGACGTCTAACACTTATCACATGTTGCCTCATTATTGTTTATTGGTATGAAGAACTGCAATATCTGTCTGTGACTGCGTCGTTTCCTGGTGTGTGTGTGTATGGGTGTGTGTGTGTATGGGGGGGATGGAAGGAATAATAATTCCTATCCTGCACCGTTATTTTTTCTACAACATTTCATTGTTCTTTAACATTTCGGTATCAGATTCAGGTTTCCACATTCAATCTGATAAAGAGATAAACACACAGCATTGCTATTTCTATGTGACTCAAAAGGAAAAAAAAGATCAGTACTATCAATACTTTGGTATTGGTTTGCCCATCCCTAGCACTCTGTGCATTGTTTTATTTCAGAAGTCCAAGTAAATACGTATATTACCAACCCTGTAATCTCTGGATGGCTCCATTCTTTAAGTGTGAAACAGATATTCATGAGCCAACAACGAGAACAGCAATGCCAGTGCTGTGGGTAGATGCAGACTGCATAACATACACATTAACCAAGGCCCCGTTCTTCGTACGTGGATTACAGAGTTAGCAGGATTGGATTGTTGATTGACGATTTGACATGACCCTGGATCTGTCCGTTCTTTGAAGCTGTTGTCGTAAGCTCAAACCTGGTCAGGAGCAGGCTTATTATGTTATGTATTATTTATGTACAGTATATGTATAATTTCAAGCGTGCCATTTTATCTGTCACAAGATAGTACATTAAGGTCATGAAATCATTCTGCGTACAGTACTGTGCATAACGTATTGTTAATGATTTGGTGGCAAACAATAATGATGGGAAAATGTATTTAACAGAAAATCACACAAAAGTCTTCAACACTAAATACAGTATGAAATCTGTAAATATTTAATTTGTAATATTGAATTTTTATTCAATATTGGCTGCTTCAGACAACTGAATAAACAAAAGGGTGGTCTCAGCCTTTTGCACAGTACTGATGAATCTCGATATTCAATACACATGATAGAGTTTTTGTAGACACTCAAAATAACACTATCCCTGCATTCTATTCGGGAGGAGGCTACCCTTGTCTCATTCAGAAGGCAAACCTATAATCATAACACTTAAGTGAAGGTGCTGAAAATTGTAGTTTAGTTCATAAAGCTTCCTCAGAAACAAGACAAAGTCCTTCCTGTGAGATTTATTTTTCTTTCTACAGATGACGAAAAATGTTTTCTCAAGGTCACATAAGCAGCCTTGGCTCCATTCCACGCCATGTGGATGTGTAAGGCTAAAATAATAGCTGTAAAGTTAACATTAGCTAGCTAGCATAGTTTCTGGGTGGTTTATTCCAAAACTAGGTGTTTGCCGGCCCAAATTAGAAGAGCGAGGATTCCTTAATGGCTCTATATCTGACTGGTCACGATTATCGGGTGAGTAATTAAAAGTCCCGTTGTCCTCTCTTGCATCTATATTATAAATCATTACAGTGTACAGTCATATAGAGAAAAGACAAACAGTACTAATGTGTTTAAAGGATGCTTGGTATGACCATATTGTAAGTAAGAGTCCTGGGATGAGCACAGGATAGTCTTTAGAATAGAATAGAATGCTCCTTTATTGTCACATATACAAGTACAGTAGAGTGAAATTGATTCTTCGCATATTCCAGCATGTTGGTAAGCTGGGGTCAGGGCACAGGGTCAGCCATGATACAGCGCCCCTGAAGGGTTAAGGGCCTTGCTCAAGGGCCCAACAGTGGCAACTTGGCGGAGCTGAGGCTTGAACCCACGACCTTCTGATCAGTAGCCCAGTGCCCTAACCACATTACAGCTACAGTTCATAGGAGATGCAAGTCTGCAGTATCCAGGTGAGATTGATAAACTGTTCCAAGATGGCGGCGCGGTAGCACGCAGCGGCCACTACGGGTCCAGAATATATGGTGCTTTTGTTACTTGTATCTC
>JAOUQW010000024.1:11870822-11898251 GCA_028565825.1 Olivaichthys viedmensis | reverse complement strand
TTCAGCACATTCTGTATCTGTGATGAAGTTGCTGTTCTCTCTCTCAGTGAACAAAGCTTTATGTATTGCTCTTCTGACTTTAGCTCTGCCTGATTGTCCTTTGGATATAACTGATTCAGTTTCAGCAAAGCGTTTTAGAGTGCCGTACAGTGGCAATGAAAAATATCCCAGATTTTCAATGTGGTCTCAGACTTTTGCACCCCACAGTAGATACTACAGTAAGCTAGCGTTACATCACTGACTCCCCACTCCTATGACTAAGTCGGCTACTGCTGATAAACACCAGTATAAAGTCACTGCTCTGAAACTTCCTGCAGCCCTCATAGTTAAATATTATGCTCCTTTTCCTCTACACATTCTGCAACAGAATCAGGGGCATGCAAGTATGGCTGAGAGGCAGCAGCCATATTTTGGAACTTATGCAAGTCAACTAATGAATGTCAATGAACATCAGGAGTTTTCTTATGAATATTATTAAGAGGCAGCCTACAGCAATTAATTAATAATCGATTGTGAGGCCTAAAATGACTGAAGTGCTAAAATACAAAAGTTACAGAATTAAAAAATCAAAGAAGTTACAAATATATGAGGTTTCTTTACCTAACATTTAATGAAAATGTGTCTTTTCCTATGATTTTGGAATTACGTGCTCCTTCAAAACTAGACAGTACACCATCGTTTTTTGAAAACTGGGTCAGGTTGGTCTCTCAGCTTGTAAATAAATAGTCCTGGGGCATCACTTTGTTAGGTCCTGGGGATTGTGGTTTAAATATGTATAACACTGTCTGAGGTGGTTCTCATGGATCTATTCTTGGCCCACATTAGTTCTGTTTTAAAGTGTTTCTCCTAACCAGGGTTATTATTAAAACGGAACTAACTCTCACACACCTTTAGTGATGACTAATGTTTAATGGTTGTGCTAGGTGACACAACCGATGAGGCTTTTGACGCACTGTACTGTGGACCGTCAATTTGTACTGTACTGTGAACCGTAAAAGTCTCAAACTTACGAGTAAAGCTGGAAGTAAGAAACTTTGGGATCATACTTTACTCCAGGCTGACGTTCCCATTAAGTCCTATCATATCATGACAGTCTTCCTCCTGACAAAAACTGCCAGACCATGGCTTTCTTTAGTGGACTCATTTCTTTAGTGTGAATCATTTCTGCAGAAGTCTGCATATTCAGTATAAAATGTTCTTAATAATAATAATAATAATAAATAAATACAAATACTACTAATAATAATCATTATTATTTGTTGTTGCTGTTATTATTATTGTTATTATTATTATTATTAGTAGTAGTAGTAGTAGTAGTAGTTGTTGTAGTATTAATAATAATAATAATAATAATAATAACAACAACAATAATATTAGGTGCATTGACTGTGACCTGCTGGTCTGAAACTGTGTGTGTATGAGTACAAATCGGACCATATACGTATGTTCATCCCAGCTATGTTCTATGTTCTATGAGCTTATTACATTCCACAATCAACAACCTCACATTCTAGTTTATAAACCTGCCCATATATCCAGATGGTCTGGGTTAGTTAGTGCGGCACACAAACAAACACATTCTAAATATCATATTCGGCACAGGGCACCCAGGCCCGGGAAGATCATATATGTTTTTTTAAATGTTTTTTTATCTTTCATTCCTCCCATCTTGTCCATATGTCCTATACTTTTATGTTCTTTATCCCTTCGTCCTGCTGATTTCTGAGCTATCTGTCATGCCGTTGCCATTACATTGCCCTATTACACTTGCATCTTTTAGCAATTTAAAAGTAATTACCGTGTGGCAGGGAGGCAGGGGAGGCAGCCATAAACTTTGTCCCCCTTGTTTGCTTGGCTGAGACTGATGACTAATCCCACAAAGTCGGCTTCAGCGTCATTATTTTTAAAAAGTCACTGGCTGATGGCCAGCTCAGTGGGGTGTAGGATGTCCTTTTCGTATTGCTAACAAAGTGACGGCACCAATCAAAAAAATAAAAAGACCAGAAGTGTTTGCAACATGTTGGACTTTCCTTTAATATTTGCTTTTTTGGAACATGACTATGAGATATGAAACAATACCTTTAGAAATGCAAAACCGTTCCATGTGTATGTGCATGTGTGTGTGTTTAAGTGTTGCCTACCCCTCTGGAGAGAAGCCTTTGTGTTTACAGATCTCCATCAGTTTAGATGTTAATCTGTATGCCTTGAGGGACAGAAATCCTTGCGCCGTCTTGATGGGATCTACAAAGACGAGACTGTACAAAGAAAAGTGCCGTGGTTATTGTCTCCACAATAGCTAGCCATTACATTGCTCTCTAAATCTCACCTAAGGCATTTAAGCTGCAGTGAATGCAGCAAACTGTTGTAAATTGTTGTAGATGATGAGCCTGCCTGCAAGTCGAGGAAGTAAATCACAGCACAATGCCAAAGCGGTCTTTCATAACTAGTTTGAAAATGCTCTCTGTTCTCAGACATTTACTCAAACACTCACTCCGATCGTAGCTTTCTATTCATAAAATCAATAATAATGGCTCACTACAAAAAGAACTGGTATTACAATGATCTAAAATGCTGTAAAGTTTTGTAAACCTGAGTCACTAGCTTTCCAGGAAACCTAAACACCTGACAGGTTAATCGCTTGTTGTGAAAATATATTAAATGTGATTTGTGTGAAACCTTGAGGCATTTCCAAAAAAAGGTCAAAAGGTCAAACATTACTCAAAACCCCCCCCATCTCTTTGCCCATTCACGCAGAACTTTAATTCATCTTTGACAATACAATCTCACGTGGGAGCAAAAGGTCAAACAGCAAGGGTCTTTTTCTTCTTTTTGTGAAGAGAAGGCAAGGGCCATAATTACTGTGTTACTGAGTTACTGTGTGGGATCATCAAGCTGGCACAGAGGGGCCGCCGTTTCAGTAATCAAGTTGTACTGAATTAATGTGGTTGTCATAGAGTTGTCAAAGGGCTTTGGAAACATTACAATGTCCTTATCAGCCTTGCCACTCATCCTTGACTCCTCTTAAACACGATCCTTCTCCTTTTGCTGACAGTGTTTCACAATTGAATACGGTTTGCTGAAAAAAGCCAAAGCTAAGAAAAGTCAGTTTTAAAAAAGCCCTGTACTACAGAATAAAATCTTTATCAACCTGATGTGTGTTCAACAACCTCATAAGTGCACAAAATCTGTCGAGGTAGTATATGCTGCATTGATACTGCATCCTCAAATGCTCTTTATTTGGTCCTTTAATATAAAAGGCTGCATTATTGATGCCTTTTAAAGCAGTTGTGATTAAGTGCAAGCGGGAGCAGCTGGAAGGCTGCACTGCATCACTCAGGCCTTGTCTCTGGAGAAGACAGTGAGATTAACAAAAAGGGACCAACTGTCCCTAAAGACCTAAACACACCACTCCTGCTTAATGAACTCTATAGTAAAGAAAGTGTGAAAACGGTAGTAGTATATTTAAATATTTATAAATCACTGCTAAAATGTTAAACAGATAGCACAACCAAAAATGCTAACATGGCTAACATTAAATAAAAGCTAATAGCACCAGTTAGTAGTTTTAGTCTAATTATATATTTTGCATAGCCACCTTTACTGAACCTTATTCATTTTTTGTGACATTGGCACTGATAAGGACAACAGTGAGCAAAAATAATCAAGGTTTAACTCTATTTAAGGCAACTATGGCTCAAGAGTTGTTAACATAGGAATTGAATCTGAAGGTTTTGCTTTTTGCACCCCAACCTATAAATCACACACAGTACACACACTGAGAAGACTGTTTGTTTTCTCACCAGGGGACTCAATGATCACAGAGAGGAGTCTTAGGCCGGGGTCATAAGGCCGTAGTCACGCAGCAAGTAAAATCCCGGCCTTACCGTAAATAAGTACCATAGATGCCTCAATGGCATGCTGGTGGTTGAACTGGGAATTCGGCTCATGAATGGGCCATAGTATGTAGACTGGTTGCAGATGACTCTTCATCATTTCCATCTGGTACAGAACTGAGTTAGAGATCAAAAATAAAGCAAGACACTAAAAAAGAGACTAATTAAAGTTCCAGATAAAAATAAAAGCTAGACATCTACAAAACCATTTACCAGGCAACCCTCAATGGCCAATGCTCAACGTTCCACGTTTATGTGTGTGTGAACCAATTTGAACAGACATGGAAATATTGGATATTTTCTCACCTAAATTCTCTCTTTAGCAGAACAAACAGAATATCAGAAACAGCAGTAAAACAGCTATCAGAGGTCATTATAATGCCCAAAATGAACTACAACTCTCGAAAAGCACCATGATACTGTTATTCCTAGTGTTTAGCTTAAAGGCAGAGAGAGTAAGAACATGACCAAGAAATACAGTGAGGAAGAGCAAAAGAGGAGAGACAGAGAGAGAACAAAGGGGGAGAGAGTGAAAGAGAGAGATCAAAAGCAAGGCTAAGAGAGAGAGAGAGAGAGAGAGAGAGAGAAAGTGAAAGAAAGAGAGAATGAATCAGGGAGAGGGACAGAGAAGTTAATTCATGACTAATTACAGTTGAAGGTAAAAGAGCGCCAACGACAGTGCCAAGGACAGAGGCAGCTGAGGTAGCTAGTCCCCAGATGATGCTTTTTGTGTGTGTTGTCTTTTTACTTTCTTTTTAGTTTGCTCAAGATACCTTCGGACACATTATATACTGTGATTGACAGACCCTAGTGTATATTGAAAATAGTTGCAGAGATGTATCACTCAGCCTTCCAGATCTGGACTTCATTGTTTATTGTTCTCACTGAGACCCAGAGGGATTAGTGATTTTCAAAACAAGCCGACAAAGACAAGAACAAAAGTTAGACAAAAAGTAAGAATGCTGGCCTGTTATTCTCAAATTTATAATCCCTAAATAAGAGGAATTGGGAGCGAATTTAGACACTGTTGCATCTTTCCGGAAACCTGTCCTCACAATAACTTTCTGGTCCATTCAGTTGGACAGACCAACAACCCTCCACGTGAACAAAACTGAAGCATTTCTTGAGACAAAAGAAGGGGACCAATGTGTGTCAATAATTCATGGCGTACCAACTCAATGACTATTCTGAGCTACTGTTCAAGAGATCCGCAATTTCTAACAGTAAGGCGCCCGAGATGAATAACATCATTGTTCTGGCCATGTAGATCCCACAACAAAGAAATGCTAAGCTATTTCCAAACACGCTAGCTACTGCAATCAACAAAAGACAGTCCCTCCAGCCACAAAATGTGATCATTGTTGCTGGTGACTTCAATCTAACTATTATCAAATTAGTTCATACAGTAGTTCCTCCCAAGCTTCACCATCATGTGTACTGTTCCACCTGAGGTGAAAACACTTCTGAGTCAAGGACTATTTTAACAAAACAGCAGCAATCACAGGATCACAGATAAATGTGAATGTATATGCAACATCAGTTACCGACCACATCAGGCAATGTGTAGTCCATCTGCCGTTGACAGCGTGAGAGGCAGTTTTGAGATCTGATGGCAGGTAAGCTCTGAGAGCAACAAGGCACAGTCTGAAGGTGGGCATCAAGCTGCTAAAAACAACTACAAACTTCAAAACTATTTCTCAACCACTCAGATACACAGTGCATGTGGCAGGGAATATGGGCAATTACTGACTACAAGAAAAAAAGTCAATATTGCAACAGTTGTTATTGCCTCCCTGCAGGTTGACCTCAACATTCTCTATGCCCACTTTGAAACCATCAATGTGAGGCTAGCCAGTGACACCTCGACTGCCAGAGGTGTCCACACCTGAGGTAAGTAAAGTCTTGACTCGAGAACATGTGCAGAAAGCTACTGGTCAAGATGGTATCCCAGGATGTGTACTCAGAGCTTGCACCGATCACCCAGGCTACCGTGTCCACCTGCCTTAAGTATACATCTATCCCATCATCCCAATGTCTAAGTAATCTCATTGCACTTATTATTCCAATCATAATAAAGTGCTTTGAATGGTTACTCATGCCACATATTAAGAGCAGCTTTCCCAGCACCAACCGTGCCAGAAGATCCACCAAAGATGCAGTCTCCCCATTTGGAGAAAAAGAACACATATGTAAGAATGCTGTTTAGTGACTATAGCTCAGCATTTAATCCCATTATCACCTTAAAGCTAGTGTCTAAGCTCAGGAATGCGCATAGATCTTGGAGTTTCTCCGTGGCAGAGCCCAGACTATCAGACTACACATTCTCCACACTCACTCTAAACACACTGGCTCCACAGGGATGCATTCTTTTATCACTCCTCTACACCGTGTACACCCACGACTGCGTTCCCAAGCATGACTCAGACGCCATCAAGTTTGCAGACAACAACGGCAGTCATGGGCCTCGTTACCAATGTTGATGAGGAAGCCTGCACCACGCTGTGACACTCCTCACAGCGTGGTGCACAAACAATCTCTCCCTCAGTGTCATCAAAACTCAGGAAATGATCGTTGACTTCGTGAGAGGGAGAAGAGAGATCACGCTCCCTTGTGCATTGACCAGTTTTGGACCTCCTATGGAATGGGTACCTTCCACTTGTCCAAAAGGCTCAACAGCCTCCACTTCCTATGGAGAGCTATGGAAAGTCAATCTGTCTCCTTGGCTCCTTTCCAACTTCTACATGTGCACAGTGGAAAGCATACTGGCCAACTGCAGCACCGTCTGGTATCTTAGATCTGCAAAGAGTGGTGAAAACAGACCAGTTCATCACAGGGGATGCTCCCCCACCCATCTACAGCATGAAATGTGTGAGGAAAGCCCATAGCAAACACCCCAGAAACGGTCTCTTTGAACCCCTGCTGTCTGGTAAGCAATCATAGAGCCTCCAGCCCCAGCCTTCAAGACTCTTTTTGAGCCACAAGGCTGCTCACACCCACACATTCTCATTGAACTAACCTCAAATTTCTCTCAATGCACAAATACTCACACTTGACTGCCATATATAACACCAAGCCCTGAGCCCATCATTATATCGACCTATTACGCATTCCCTTTCTGCTGAATATTTGAGGACTCGTGCTCACAATGTGTTGTACATGCTGAACTAACACAATATTCGCTTGCCAAAATGTCACGTCTCTTGTACTTCGTCGGTTGTATTTAATGTGGTTTATACTTTATGCTAATCTTCCATATATTTTATATTGAGTATTGATCTGACCCTGTTTCTACTAAAATGTTATTATTCTCTTCTGGTTGTGTAACTGCACTCTACATATGTTGAATGTTGCACTTTCCTATACTGTATGCTTGCGTATTGACATAATTGAAAAAAACGTTTAGTTAAATGCAAGAGAGCTTCACATCTTCAGTACCATTCGTTATTCAAAGTGCAGGGCTCCAAGCGTGTGAGGGTGTGTGGGTGTGTTGGAGCAAATGAAGAAGAAGTCAACTCTGAAAAGTTTCAATCACATATTTTTTCTCTCTAAATTCAGCAGCAACACACTACACACTATCGGGTCATTATAATGCACTACATGATGAGCTCAAAACAAAATGGCATAAACTAAAAATGTGTACTCGTAGACACTATACTACTATTGTCACTGGCGGCGGCTGCCACGCGTTTTTGTTTGTGTAGTTGTCCACACTCCATCCACTCCATGTAGAACTCCATCCTGAGATGAAAAAGGAAGAAGAAAACTGTATGTTTTTATACAGTGCAGCTCCAAATGAATAACTCTGCACCACACGTCACTTTCTAAAACAAATCTTCTCGTTTCAAAAAAGCACCAAATGAACTCAGTCGGTGTTGGATGAGGCATGGAAGGACGAGGCGGCTCGAGAATGAATTGCCTCTCCTCATTGTTAGATAGGCATCTATCAGCCATGCTGCTTAATTGTCTATGCCTGCCTGAATTTTATGGACCACCATAACAAAGGGAGAAAGGAAACAGAGCCTGAGGTAAGAGGGATAACTACAGGCAGGAGGGAACAGTTTATCACACTCCTGAAGTCCACTGAAGTGGATAAGCCTGATGAGAAGTGGAAGAGGATGAGAAAGGTCAAGAAAAATGGCCAGATGTTCGAGAAGAACGTTCCTCCCAAGAGATCAGAGAGGACAAGAGAACGAGAGCATGACTGTAGTTTGACAGATGTTTCAAAATTGAACAACTCTATGGGGAAGGGTGTCTAAGCTAAGTAAAAGAAAGCAAAGCAAAGTGCATTGAGAAGAAGGGGGAAAGAAATCCCAAAAAGGTGAACATGTGCTGAAAGGAAACTTAATACGCTGATGACAACTGGACCCTGTGATCCTGAGGGAATTTGAGATCCAAAGAGCTCGGCGGTGAAAGCAAAACAAAAGAAGAGCATCTCGACAAACAAACAATAAAATCTCCTCAAATATCACTGAGATAGGAAGCACTCTCGCCTGTTTACACAGGTCCACCGAGATGCGAAAAACTGGTCTGGCCTGGATGTCAGACTAGACCCTGCAGCACCATATCTCCCAAAAGAAATGACATATAAAGATGCACGGCTCCTGCAGTCTTAGAGGTGCTCATATTGCTATCATATATATAATACTGTCATATACACACAGGCTGAGTAACATGCAATTGTCACGCGGTGCTTTCGGGGGTGCGCGGACACATGCGCGAAGCCGCTCAGAACATTAAACATCTTTATTTCTTTCTAACACGGACAGGGTTTAACCAGAACAAACGTAAGCTCGCCGTGACAGGCGTGTTCAAAATATACAAACAAACGAACAACAGGAGACAACACGGGACGGACACAGGCGGGTATTTAAACACTTAATAATCAAGGAAGACAAACGAGGAACAGCTGGAAACATTTAACAACACTCAGGCGTCACAGACAAGGAAACAAAACACAACCGTGTGGCCGCGCGCGTAGCGGCCGTCGCCATGGTGACCGCCACGCTATGTCCCGCGCTCAGCCGCGCGCGTGACAAAGTCCCCCTTTTACGGGGCGGAGGACCGTCGTCGTCCCCAAAGCCCGGGGGCGGTGCTATGACGTCCTCTCTAGGGACTGGCGGTTGGGCAGAGCAGGACACCCGGGGGCCCCCCTCCGCGGCGTCCGGGGACTCTGCCACACCTCCCGCGGCGTCCAGGAACTCGCCCACGCCTCCTGCGGCGTCCAGGAACATATCCCCGCCATCTATGGTGTCAGGGAGCTCCCCCACACCTCCTGCGGCGTCCGGGAACTCGCCCATGCCTCCTGCGCGGCGTCCGGGAACTTGCCCACGCCTCCTGCGGCGTCCAGGAACATATCCACGCCGTCTATGGCGTCAGGGAGCTTCCCCACGCCTCCTACGGCGTCTGGGACGGCCTCGGCGGCCGTTACTAGCCCCCCCCCCAAAAAAAAATCCAGAGAACCCCCCCCTCCACTCATGGGAGAGGGGCGATCCGGGCGGGGGGGGTGCGATGGGGGGAGCTAGCTGGTGCGCCGTGGTCAACACCGCTATGCGGGCGGCCAGGCGGTTGATCCGTTTTTGCCTCTCCAGGCTCTAAATGCCGACGAGGCGCCAGCCCTCTGCCTCCCTGGCGCAGAGCGGTCTTTTGCTCGCAGAGGCCAGCACTACTAAGGGGGCAAGCTCTTCCCACCAGTGCTGGTGCCCCGTGAGCTCGGTGAGGATTTCTCTGGAACGGCTTGCTGTGTCCTTTTTGTCGGTCTCCTGTTCTGTCACGAGATGTAGGCGCTGCTTTTGGACACATGCGCAAAGCCGTTTTTAACAACAAACATATTTATTTGAACTCGCTAACACTGGGTTACAACACACAAAATAGGTTCGCCGTGACAGGCGTGTTTAAAGGCACGAACACACGAACAACAGGAGACAATACAGGACGGACACAGGCGGGTATTTAAACACTTAGAAATCAAAGGACGAACAAGGAACAGCTGGGAACATTTAACATGACTCACGTGACACGGACAGACAAGGAAACAAAACACAAGTGCGTGGCCGCGCACGTGGCGGCCGTCGCCATGGCGACCACCACGCTATGTCCCGCGCTCAGCCGGGCGCATGACAGCAATAACAAATCAAAGCCCATAAAGTCAGGAATAATAAACAAAGCTCTTTATTGTGCTCGCAAAATGTTTACTTTCTGATATGGGTGCTCTCACCTCTGCGGGTGTTTCTCACCAAAGTCGCAACTCAAAGAAACAAACCTGCACGCCTCAACTATTTTGCAAGTCACGCAAAACTGCATAAATACATTGTGAACCTTGTTATTTCCCCACAGTAGGGTAATTTATTCCCTTGATCTTCAGTCAAAGCAGGAGTCTCATTTGAGCCGAGCGAGCACACAAAGCTGAGATTGCACCTTTATTGCATTCTGCCACCACCAAAGAACTTCCATTGAGGTGTTGTAATTCGAAGGCTTTTGTGTGCGACAAGCAGACGAGGGTCAAACTTGACCCTCCCTAAATTATTTAGACTGTGTAATAACGCCTTTGGAAGAACATTTATTTCATGATACGTCGGGCTCTGTCGTTATGCCTCGAGCACAAAACAGCGGAGTGGGAGGCAGAAAAGTCATTAAACTTGGACGAGCAGTGACATTTGATTTGTCGTCGACTGTGCTGCAGAATTCTTTACCTGACAAAATTTGCCATTAAGGCAGTGGGAAAGCTCTGCACCGAGTGACATGGGTAATAAGCGCTTGTGTCAAGCAGGGAAAATCATTTAGCACACTATTCTATTTGGCAATCGGGTTCGTCAGACACGGAAATGGTCACCGGTGGCCGGGAATTGATGATGCAGGAACCGAGAAGGAACTGCATAAGCCTTTACTGATAAATTACACACATTTAATGCCACAGGCCATTTCTGCTCAAACAATACATGTCTAACAAGACCATCACAGCTATGACACATGATTAGGGCCAGGTATAATTACATTCATTCAAGTGCATCTGAACCCAAGTATCAAGAGATGAACATCAATTCAAGCCCAATTTCAGCAGAGCAGTCCAAGCAGAAAGGCCACTAACATGCTCAACGACGGTGCTGTGCCAACGAGCGAGCTTGGCGATGATACGCGAAACGGATGGGCCGATGCATTATGCATGGGCCCCTCCGCCTTCCCAAACCGCAATTCTCTAATTGATATGGGAGTTTGCCAATGTGGGTCCTGCGATGTCACAACACTATGGAACAAAACAAACACCGTTTTGACTGAATGACTGGGGAGCATGATGAAATGCAGATGACCGCTTGTATCAGAGCGGGACTGCCAGCGCTGAAGCTGGAAAAGTTCTACAATTCTAAACTTTCCGGTTTTTTTTCAAGGGAGGGAAGTTAACCCAAAGGGCAGTTAATCATTCTTCCCTGACCCTGTCACACCCCACTGCCATCCAAAGACTGAAAAAGTTGTTTGTGACCTCCAGGTTTGCCCACAAAGCACAAGTTTTTTCCTGCCATAAGCAAAAATATTGCACAACAAAGACTCCTTCGTGGTGGTGATAAAATACCACAAAAAGGGAAATATACAAATAGCTATTCAGGGTCATGGGCTTTATTTGCATTTAAAGGAAATATATAATGCACCATTTATGAATCAATAAATCTCCATAGCCACACAAGACCCAAGACTTTCATTTTGAATGCTTAATAACCATATTTTTAACCATATTTTTTCACCTTATTTTCTCTGCACTTACCTTTCATTCATTGCCTTTTGTACCACTTCTTGACATTCAATTTATTTGTATGATGCATGCGCTTAGGTTTGAAATTGTCTTTTTCGTCACTGATTGTCTTTTGTATTTTTATGCACTTAAGTATTTGTCACTACCTTTGACAACTCTAGCCCTAGCATTTGCCGCTTGTCTTCCAGGTTATGAATCCTTGCAGATTGAATGCTTTCTATCGCTGCGCCTCCAACTGTTTGCACGTTTTCGTAAGTCACACCGGATACATAAATGATAATTAATTTAATTAAGTCAGAATCACTTATTTGTCTGTACTGTGATTATATCTTGTCATGTTTGTTCAACACTTCACACCACACTCAATTAGGATAAATGCAGAATATATATTATGGTAGAATATACACAAAGCATATTTTTCTATTTTATATTGATGTGGACCTTTATATTCCGGTGACAATTTACTTAAACGTAGTGTTCATAGGGCTACATGACACCTGCGAATGCCCTTCATGACAACTGACATGAACCTAAATAAACATTTATCAAGGCTTATTCCAACAGGCATCAGCTGTCAAAAAGACTGCTTTTGTCACTTTTAATGTCGACATAACCAACATAACACCCAAGTAAAAATAGATTTTTGTTGACATAAGGCTGGTTATGACATTTACTGGGCTGACGTTAGAACATCATGACAACTAATTTAAGGTCAGAGAAAATATACATAACTGTGATTTATGGTCTCATGACATTGCCATAGATATTCATAAAAATCTTATTAATAGTAAAATTAAACCTACTTTACCAAAAGGCCAGAGAAAATAAACATTGCGTATTGACAAGTGTCATGACATTGTGATAAGTATTCATACAAATCTTATAAGCAGAAATAAGAACTTTACTTAATGGCCAGAGAAAATAAAGTAAGTCAATCAGGAAAGTGTCATAACAAAATCTTATGTCAACAACAACCTATGTCACACGACTCAAGTGTCACAACCTGATGTCAAAATCGAAGAAAGCTGACACTTATGGAATAAGTATTTTCAAATCTTTATGTAGGTTTATGTCAATTGTCATGACGGGTTTATGTAGGTGTCATGTATCCCTATGAACACTACGCTTAACTAAAGTGTTACCCATATTCCATATATGTTTTTATAAATGGAAAATCAGGCCTTATTAATTCCCTATTAAAATTAGAGAGAGCAGTCCTATAGACCATCATTAGCAATAACTCTCTATTAGGAATGTGCAATTTATCAGAGATTAATCGTTAGGACAAGTTGGGCCACCATTAGCATTAATGCACACATACAATGTACCACATACCTTTATGCTAATCTTGGCTAATCACAGTTAATAATTATCATCATGCTATAAGGGCACCTATCATTTTTGTTGTTAATTGCATCGGTATGCTTAATGCAGGACACATACTGATAGTAAACTCATGGTCTAGACATCAATAGGAATGCATCAAGCACACACATCCGTCAAGATAATGGCAGTGAGGAGGCTTGGGAAATGGATAAAGAGAGTTAGTGAGAGAGAGAAGCTGCTTCTGAAGATGGAAATCTCTCAGGGACAGCAGGAGAGGTGCTGGAGAGAGAATGAGTGATGGGAAAGCCCGGGTTTATGCACGCGTGTGTGAGAAGGAAGAAAAAAAAGATACGGACCACGAGGGACAAGGGACAAGCAAGAACGTTGAGTCGGCATGACTGATACCCCAACCGTGTCAAATACAAGACTGTTTTTGTGACTGGCTGTCCTATTAGACTTGATATTCTCTGGCATTTACTCAGACCTGCATTTGCGTCCACTGCATCCACTCGAACCCATCGGCAAAGAAGTGTGTCAGGCACACACAGGCTTCTCTTAACTAAGATTAATTTCTGCTAATCTGCAATGCCTGGTGGAACACTGAACAAGGCGAGCTGCAGATCCCATTATGTAAGTCGGAATAGAAATTACCCCATTCTGCCCTCTGATGCCGGGAAGAGATGTGAGCACTCCATACGCTGTTTACTTCTGCACATAGATCTGTCAAAAGGAGAAGAGGAGGGGAAATGTGTGTGTGTGCGCGTGTATGTGTGTGTGTGTGTGGGGGGGGCATACTGGGCATGTGTTACAATGGCAGCCCTTCAGCTTTTACTCAATTTCCCTCCTTCTCCTGTCTGGCGAGGGGAGAGACAGAGAGAAAGGGAGAGAGGGAGGGAAAAAAGGGAGGGGGATTACTCTACCAGGAAATGCCGTATGATTTGTGCATATCTGAAAATGGTAGACGATTTCTATATTTCATACTCGATCTGTAGAAAGCACGTCTGGTGAATCTCTAATGACCTGTAGGATTTCGAGTGCAGCGGTAAGAGAAAGTTCAATAGGATTTACAGTGGCATGACATCGGAATAACAAGCACACACACACGAGGTGAAGGCGATTCTGCGGTCGATCCAAAAGGACCCAAAGTGATTTTGTATGCGCTCTTTGACGTTTGCCGGTCGCCTGGTGTTGCAATTTAAGCTGCAGACAATGGAGAGCGCTGCCCTGCTCTCTAAATCCTAGCTGCTTCAACGTCACCCCCTCACTACCACCACTCTCCTGACAGATGTTGAGCATAACGCACAGTTGAGGGTTTGTGTGTCTCTGTATTTCTTAATATTTGGTTTAATGGATCGATTTGATATTTTTAAAAATGTGTCTAGACCTGTAATAATCATAGAATTTCAAAGATACATTAGAAAAACTGTAAATTCGCAATATTGCCATGCAGTGGATCTGGTTAGTTTCTCCATTTCAGGCGTCTGTTTACATTTTTCTGGACCGGAAATTAGGGCCGCCTGTCACGAGCGCGACTGAGCGTGGGATATAGCGCGACGGCCGCCACGGCTTGTGTTTGCTTGTCCCTGTCACGTGAGTCATGTTAAATGTTCCCAGCTGTTCCTTGTTCGTCCTCTGATTCCTAAGTGTTTAAATACTCGCTTGTTTCCATCTTGTGGTGTGTTCTGTTTTGTGTGTTTAACACGCCTGTTGCGGCGTGCATAGTTTTTTTTTACCTGTCTGTGTTAATATAAATAAAGATGTTCAAACGTTCTAGGAGAAGCCTAGCGCTTGTGTCCGCACCCCCGAACCCGATTGTGCAACCGCCCTTCAGTCAGGACAAAACAATTTTTTTCACCAGAGTGAAGCAAAAGTCAAGAGGCCCTGATGTCATGTGGTTTCAGAAGGAACATAGTGATAACGTTAGCTAGCTTGTCAATGTTTTCATTGCAATTACAATTCACAGTTCATGAGGTGGAGGTGCACACTGTCTGTTCTTTAGACATGGTAGATGTTGGATGATCAATGTGCTATGAGTTTGGCAGGAACTCTGAGACCTGGGGAGTGGCAGCTGCCTTCCAGGACCACCCATCTACTGTATAGAACTGTATGCACCTATATTTCCATGTGCAGATGGGAAGGAAGCTTGTCTATCAGCACTGGAACAGAAACGGTTGAAAAAAGATATTAATAATGAAAACAATTAAAAATGATATCAGTTTGAAAGTTTGCATCGCCCTTTCGTAATGTGATATAAATATTGCCTAATAGTTTGTATGCCCAATCTTTGCGCTTATAACTGCCTCCTATCTCTTTTTTATCCTCTGAACACCTTTTGGATCTTCTCAGCTGTAAAAAAACAAAAGGGACTTTTGTAGTTGACTTTGTTATGCAACTGCAAAAGTCTTGTCAATTCAGAAGGGAATCTACCGAATCAGTCAAAAACATTTTAACTGATCCACACTTTCAAGAGCGATGAGCCATCCATTTAAAGATTAGCAGCTTCACAGCATGAGGTGGGGTGGGATTTGGCACATCACTTTGTAACTCCTCTTTCAGGCGGATTAAGGGAAGTTCTGTTGCTGCTGAAGTTGTTAAATGAGTTGAGATAGCTTTGAGGGGTTCTATATTCATGCTCATGGGGCAAGCACAAAAATAAGGCATAAGTTTGCAAAGTTATATATTCTTTATGTTTTTGTGACTATCAGCAGAGGCTTTAAACTGGCACAGAGCAGCGTAATTGTAAAAAAGTGAAGGGCTAGAATGAATACATCAAGAGGTTTGGTTAGGTGTGCTGCTGCAAATATTTAATCAAATCCTCCCATTCCATTTTTCATAATGACTTACAATTACATTTCACACCAACATTTTAATTGAAGAAATAACCAGCTGGCTGACAGAACTTACAACAGACATGTTTTCTCTCTTCTTTGTCGCTTACAGATTTTATGCCAATATTTTAGTGGTAGCGTCACAAATGTGGAGACTTAGATACAAGTGAGTGTTTTCAAACTTTAAAACCAATAATCGAAATGCAAAATCATAGTTAAAAACCAGGCAAGGGGTCATATCAGGCTAATAGAGACTCAAAGACATAAACGAGAAATGGGCAAAAGGTTAGTGACAGAATGACACAGAGTACACAGGCCGTGTGCATCGAGTGGCGCCGCTGCAGTCACATGTGCACAAAGCATATTTTTTTGCACAGCGTGCTGGTGCTTCTAGTTACTTTAGTATACTTTACAAAATACAATATTCATGCTATATTGTACAGCCCAGGCCCAGTTCTCATTTCTATGACTGCAATAAATTTGCCACATATGGAATTAATTGCTTTTTTATTCTGTGCATAATTATGTGCCAATTGTCTAATTCACATTTAGAATTCATACCATACAGGACATGCAAGGAACAAATTAGCAATATGGCGGCCTTAACCAGCAATTTCCGTTGGCATGAAAATGGAGCCCAATTACTCAAATTTCCTTCATATTCTCAAGTACTCCAAACTCTAATTTTCTTCTCAAGGTTACTCAACTCTCAAATATTGTTTGTCTCTGGAAAAGGGTTGGCCATCCCACGATCCACAACTCGAGGAGGTTTGAGGAGAATTCCAGTTATTAGTATATGATCATGCAAGCCAAAAAGCAATTTACATCTCCCTAACAGTGAATTTCACTAGATTAAGAACCGTGAAAAGAAAATCTCTTTGTACTTTCCACGCATTTTCAAAAGGCAACCTACAATATTCTTTGTCTTATTAAAATGAAGTCACTTTCAGACTGAAACTATTTTCAGTGTCCTATGTTATACCCAAGTGGGATCATCATAAGACTTAATTACTGCAATACCATATTGAGTACATTTGTCCTACATCTTTAAAGCACTGTTAATAAAGGTGTTCCACTTCACTTATTGTGATTCCTCATAGTGCAGTCCAACTGGCAGCATTTCCCATTCCCACTAGCTTTTATTACATGTAAGCAATGTTAGCCATATAAGGATTTAACCTAAACTCTAATAATATGTTCTTGCCCACAACTGGGATCCCAAAGACGCCTCGTGTGCCCTTGGACTGTATGTCTCATAAACTTTCAGTCTGTCTCATACTTAAACCAGTGGTTTAATTCCAGTACGCGAAATGCCTGTCACTGCTTTTGAAGGCTTTAGTCTGGTCATCCAGAGGCCCCTGATTAATTTCGGCTTTAAGTAGCAGAAAGCACCTCTCACCTGAGGTGCCAAAAAAGGAGATGGCGCTGCTGAGGAGCACGAAGAAACATATTTGTTGAAACAATTGTACACTTGAGAAAAAAGTACCTAAATAAAACTCAGTTCCATGCTTGGTTGTGTTTATGTTCCTCCTGTCAGTCATGTTATATAAGAAACAGTTTAGACACGCCGCCATCTTAACTGTTCAGAAACACAAACAAGGCGGAAATCGGTGCTAACCGGCCAGTGTCGACAGATACTATTGTTGTGGGTAAAAAACACAATTTGCAGCAAAATCTTTTTTTAAATCTGGGAGTAAATCTGGGATGGAGATACCTGATGAAGTTGGATGCCAAATTTGCAACATTTATTTTGGACAAGTGATGCATTCATTAATGTTAAAAAATGGGTAAACTGTTTGGATTAACAATAACCGCAACAACAAATCACTAAGTGTCAGTATTTTGGGGTGTTTATAGCTAACTTTGTCATAACTAGCCAAGTAGAATGAGATTATGTAAATTTAGCTAGCTAGCTACTGAACTAATGTGTGTCATAACTGGCCAAGTAGAATGAGATGATGGAAATTTAGCTAGCTAGAAACTTAACGAATGTAGATGAACACTGCCAGCCACTATAGATTCTGGGAGGCAGGGCTTCATGTACATAGACATGGATGAGAGGTGGGGTCAAGGAGTAAATAAATCATTTCAATCTTTTTGTAGTTAACCTTATAATCACTAAAGCGCAAAATTCTATCCAATGCACCTTTAAGCAATATTTTCATTTCAAATCCATTTGCACTTGCTGTAGCTGGCTAAATATTCACACCATGCTCACAGTCCACCATGTTGAAGGAATTATTTACACTTTTTAATCACATGATGCCATTTCCTGTACTCAGGGATGAGATAGGTATGGACTGAGAGACGAGATTTACATCCAGACACTGTTGAAGCAATCTGCTAAAACCATGCACAGCACATACTCACTGAAGGCACTGACAGCCATTAATAAACCCAGAGCCAGGGTCACAGCAGCAACATCCATTCTTCCATGAGCGTGCAATGTGGAAACGTCATGAATCTCGTCTGATCTCATTCCCGGAGGTGTACATAATGAGTCGAGAGGTTTAGAGGTCAGACATCAGGCACACCAGTGCTCCAGAATCCACCGTTGATTATGTGTCTCCAAATCCCTGTGACCTTCGCGGCAAAATCGACAATGCGCCGATCTCTAATGTCAGATTTAAGCCTGGCAATTAAAAGGAGAAAGACTTTTGGTCCTGACTTGCATTTTAACAACTCTTTGAAGGGGGGGGTTGAAATGGAAAGCATACAGTATGATTCACTGCAGAGGGAAGAAAGAAATGGATGGAGAGGAAAGGGAGGGCAAGATAAGCTTATCCAGGGGACACACTGTCACCGTAGTGTCAATGAGCCACATAGTTGGCAGCCATTGTTCGTATAGGGTACTCATTATAAATAGCTCATCCTAAACTTTTAGTATCTGTGCCCCATACCCAGGGTTTCTCTCAGCTCATATACTAGAGTGCCTTTTCCCCCTCAACCATGATGTTCTCTGACCCAGAACCCATAAACCCACTCAATCAGTTAAACTGCAGAAGGTCATGGACATTTTGATTCGAGTTAGGGGTCGATGACCAGGCTAATGCACTCGCAGAACCTCGCTGGGCAACTGCCTATTTAGCACATTCCTTCTCCAAGACATGAACTCCACAGCTGGGACAAGCTCTACTACTGTTCCTAGGTGGGCCTGGCAGCTTGCTGGCTCACCTGCCTGGAGTCCATGTTAAGATGGCAGCACTGAAACAGGAGGAGCAACACTGTCACCTTCTGAGAGTGGGGGGAATAACAGACACAGAAGGAAGAAAAAGGATGAGAACCTGCCACAACAGCAGGCATTGCGGCATTTCTCTTAGGCTGGGAAGCATGATCACAGCAATAAGAAAAGTCCTCTTACTGCTTCTGCCATCATGCTCAGAGGGAGGAAAGGAGGCTGGAGAGAGGGAAGGGAAAAGCTAAATTATGCTTCGACGGTATGAGCTTCCTGAAAGTGATGATCTGTCGCTGAGGCAAGATGACTGCCTCAGCAGAAAGCAGTCAGTGAGACTGATTTTAAGAATGATAGAGCTCGAAAGAGTGCTGGTGCAAACCACATCCTGCCAGGCCATGAGTTATGTCTTCAGAAAAAGTCCAGTATCATCGCTTTAAGTTAGAGGTGAAGATGGAACACAGAGGCAAGGAAACAACATGAAACATCCAAGCAAATTTTTTTTCTGGGACACATAAGGGTTTTTTTGGACACTGATTAAATGTAGTTCTTCTTGAAGAAGCCTTTTGAATCATTTAACTAGTCCAAAGGTTATCAGGAGTCTTTAAAGGAGCAGTTTGTAATTTTAGAGTCCTCTTCGATTGCAATTAAAAAACACTCAAAAGCCTTATTTTTCCCAACCCAACCTCCTCTGGTACAATAAAATATGCCTTGTGAGTTACCTTTTAAGGAAAAACGGCAGGGTGAAGCTAATTTTCGGCTGAAATGCAAACAAAAGCCTGCAATGAAGAAACTAGTGATATCCCTTACAAGGCAATATTGCTAATCACATTTTTACTCAGGCCTCTTTAAAACTATATGATTACTACAGGTCTATAAACACTTTTAATTAAACCATTTATTTTTTGTCACTTACAACACATTGCTGGGTCCATACAAAATAACTGAATAGTCGCTACTTCTTTTAAAGGCATGAGATAATAGCAAGTCTCAGTAAACATGTGTCCCTGGGCACCCATTTCCGGCTTGGCCTTTCTGCTCTTGCCACAAACTTCCAGACTGCTTCTTGTTAGCGGGATCTAGCCAGCGTGCGGTCAGACAAGCTCTAATGAGCAGACTATATCAACATGGTTGTTTCCCGCCCTCCAAGGGCTGGGATCTGACCTCCCCTGCAGGCCGGGTGCCAGCCTATCAGAAGGTCGAAACTAAATCATGGCAGCTACTGAACAGGATCAGCGCATCCAATGACCATTCTGCTTGGGATAAACCTGTGACTGTGACCATTATGGACAAGAAGCTGCTGAAGTAAAATGCACGGATTTATTAAACCTATTTGCACCTTGCATAATGACACTGTGTTGATTCCGATGAAATTAGAAAATCTAACTTGAAAACAAAACATTCAGACTTTTCTGGTTATATAAAGGTTAAACAGGCAATTATCATTGACATTTAGAGATTTAATAGGAAGATTCAATATGTAGACTTCATTATGAGGACAGCGTGAAGCAACGGGACCAAAGATGATTTTGACTCAAAATCAGCACCGTCCTCTGTGTGCTGGGGGGAAAGGGAAAGCAGTTGGTGATCAGTTCCTCGCTTTCCTGGCTCTACTCCTGGTAGTGGTTTATGATCTTTTCCAACATACACACCAAAGACACTCAGATTGATGGAGTTGAGAGGTCTGTTTGAATGTGTATTAGATTATAAGAAAGGGCATACAGTTGCAGAAGGCCACACAATTAGGAATGAAGTGAAAGAGAACGTGTGTGTAGTATTTGTGTATGATGGAAAGAGATACATGGGGACCAAGGAGAGAGAAATGAGATTAATGGAAACATAATTATCCATACTGTGTCATTATCCTGTCTGTGGGAGAGCTGCCCTCTGAAAATTACTTCTGGGGCTCCCGCTCTAATAATGCTCATAGTTCTATGACCTCTTATCACATGGCTAAATCTAGCAAGGGTGCTGTTCTGTTTGCCCTTAGCCTCACCAAGCTTTAGATGAAGAACAGAATGGTAGAATGGTCTTTTAAAAAATATATATATATATTTTTTTGGTAATACTTTACTTAATGGTAGTACTCATAAGGCTACATGACACCTGCACAAGCCCTTCACGACAACTGAGAAACCTATATAAATATTTATGAAGGCTTATTCCAAGCGCTGTCAGCTGTCATAAAGGCTATCTTCGTCAATTCTGATGTCAAGTTGACAAATTTTTGCAGCGGTCATAAGACCCTGCAGAGCGTCTTTTGAAAGTGTTACGTTTGTTCAGTTTTTACAATTATCTCACTTGGCAAACTATATCACATCTTCACCATTATGTAACTTTGACATACCTGAAGTGCACTGAGCTACAAAGTCAGTTGTCATGACATTCTTACGCAGGTCAGCCTGGAAAGTGTTAAAAAGTCTGTCACTTATGTCACCCGGACATTTGATGAAAGCAGTCTTTAAGTCATCTGATGCCTATTGGAATAAGCCTTTAAAGATGTTTCAGTAGGTTTATGTTTGTTGTCATGAAGGGCTTATGTAGGTGTCATGTAGCCCTACGAACACTGCCCTTAAGTAAAGTTTTACCAATTTTTCAAAATGGTTTCAGAATGTTTTTACAAAAGGTTCTAGCTAGAATAAGGTCTGATGCCACAGTGGCCAATCAGTTGCACTAGTTCTTTAATGAACTGCCAAGCAATGATTAGATGAATGACCAGGGCCAAATTTCTTTGAATATCCACATCAATGCTGTTATATCCAATGAGAGCAATTATTTAGGCAGATCTACGGAGTAAGGACCAGCTTTCCCACAGGAACCGAGCACTTTTCAAAATAGACAGCAGGCCAAAACTACGGAGCACAACAAAAGCAGCTCGGCACAATCCCAAGGATCAAAGTTGGTTTGAAAGCCTGCTGTTTTTCCTCAGCAGTCCTGAAGCGGGTCAATGAGGGAAAGAGTCAAAAGACTCCCTCGGAGCACGATGTGCATCTCAATAGGAATGCAGAAAAGAGGGTCTGTTGGCTAAATTGTTTAAGATGTTAGTGAAAAACCTGCTTTCTCAAATGAAATGGATGGCGCAGCACTTTAGATATGGAGGCCAATGCTCTCTGGGTCTGACCAGAGTGCGCATCTGTTACCAATTTATAAGCATATTAGCTTCAAACAGCTTTTGGTAAATGCACCAACAGCAGAAAATAAAAATAAAGAGAAGCCAATTTTCCCATTGATTAGAAATGACATGTCATTTGCATCCTAGCCATTCTTCATGCTAAGGATCAGTCCATTTAGGCCATGATTTTCCAGTTCATTTGGCCGTTTTGGGATTTTTTGTGCCTATGTCTGGTCAAGCTTCAAATACACTGGTGTACTGACACACCATCTTATCATCTGCTGTGCTCAATTTGTCTCTGTCAACAGCCCACAGTAAACAATCTCTGTTTGCTCTCAATTTGGAAGTTGCCAGCTCTCTGAGCAGTAAGGCCTTCCATGTCTTCCATATTGCATGATGGTTCCACCAATTTAAGCACATCACCTATGAACTGGCACCAGCTACACAGTCTTGATGAACACAGGCATAATTGCTTCTGCACCTGGATTCACCACAGTTTCACTGTGTATTTAGGTGTAGCAAGTCTGGTGGGGTGCTCACACCAATGGCAGAAGGCAATAAATACCACTTCAATCAAACGATTTGCTGGAAGGTACTGATGGACTTGAATTCCCACTCAAGTTCCTTTAACATTTTTCCAGGCAATACAGCCACCTGGAAAACAAAGCTTGCTGCACTTTTTTCTTTTCACCAAGATTTACACACAATCTACCTTTACCTTACAAAATACAAAGAGTAGCTTAAACTCTTTAATCGTACATGGTGTCAATCCATCTGTTTATATGCAAATTTATATTTTCCAGAAATAAATCCAGAATGGAAACAATTTTTTTTAAATTAATTAATTAAAATTAAAAAAAGCTAAAATATCACAAACAAGTTGTTCCACTTAGGTGATCATTTCGTGCATGATAAAGAGAAGATCTAGCAAAGGGTGATGGAAATAGTTTTGCACTAAATAATGACATAATGAGTGTAACATGGTCTTAAAATTTGCACGACTCAAGTCGTATGACAAGGTATGTGTCACGCTGGGTTTGCGGGACTCGCACAGAGTAAGACACAGATGCAAAACCGCTTAACAACATATCGTTTAATCTGACTTTTAAACATTAAACAAACCACAGAAAACATACATGGAGCACAACAGGCATGACATGCAACATTCAAAGACAAACTAGACAGGTACACAAGGGCTTATTTAAACAAGGACTAACGAGGAATCAGACAGGGAACAGGTGGAAACACTTAATGTAACGGGGAACAAAAATGTCAACAATGAGCGCGTGCCAGTATGAAGGTTAAGTTTCGGGTTAGCGTTTGTACCTTTTCTTAGGAGTTAATTCGTATGAATTCGAACGATTCAAATTTGTACAAATCTCCCATGAGATCAGGTTGTTTGGCTCTTTTGATTAAGTCATCTCTTCAGAATATTTAATATAACAGAACACAAGTTGATGGAAATCAACATTTTTCTTGCCCCACTTTTCAAACTATTCAGATGGAAACATTCTTCAGAAGCATGACAAATAGCAAAGGGAAGTCGGTTCTGCTCCCACCCTCCCGTTTCTTAACCAATGTTAGCTGTGTGATGGCAACAGAAAGCTTAACAACAACAACACAGCACTTGTTCTACCAGCCAGGTTTCCACTCTGCTCCAGTCAACCACTGCCACCTGCGCTGCAACAATCATGCAATCTGGTTGGGAAAACACAACACACGACAGCCTCACCTGTTGGCTAATGATCACAATGAACACTGCACACATGCTGGCTCTATTTCTTCAGCAATCATCTATACCAAGTTCTGTGGGCCTACATAAATGTGTGGCCACGTTTCAAGCTTGTCTGAGCAACAGAGTGATGCAATGTAAAGAAACTACAGCACTCCAAAGGAGGACAGGTGAATTATTTATTGATCATATTCTCCACATCATCCAGCCTACTGTACTGTTCTAGTTATCAAGGGAAGAACAAGAAATCCAAATGCGGATGGCATCTGGCATTTTGGAACTTCTTCTGGTTTTCATGACTCAGCAACTATTTAAGACATTTATTTAGTTTAATTAATTAATAGCATTTAATTCGGAGAATTCGGAAGAATTTACACTTTTTCGTGAACATTGTAATCCAGTTTAAAGAGCAACTCCAGGGAATTTCATGAAAAATGTAACAAAAATAGGATTTTAAACACCATTACTTTTCATTTTGATCGTTTCTGAATTGAATTTTCCTTTACTGGTGTATTTCCCAAGAAAGTTGTGAGTTGGCCTGAGACGTGAGTCAAGAACCGTGACATCATCTTGGACAAAGGGCGAGCCCATTACTTTATTGACACGCTGTCAAAACACTTGTCTAAATAATCACCTGAATAATCACATCAATAATCACATCTGAATAATCAGATTATTTAATTCGTCATGTAAACAACATACTGTCTTAAATTGGATTAAGACACCTTCATTTTAAGAAATCCGATAAAGACACCTGCATTAAAGCCCAATATTCAGGTTATTTATTGCATGTATACCGTTAATCTGGTCTCTTTTTTGCCTTTTTTTTTTACCTCTGCACATGTGCATAAAAAAGAGAAAAAATTGTCTCCGTCTTTGGATCAAAATAAAGACAGTTCAATGGAGGTTAGTGTTACATCCACGGCATTGACCCGGGACCACAGTACCCAGGATCCCCTGCAGCAGCGAGCGGCACGTGGCAGGAGAGCGCACTTCCGCGTTCCACTTCTCCCGGCTTCTAATCGCCGCCACCTGACACAGCACATCACCGTAATCATTCTCACCTGCACACCCTTACACTCCTTCTACATAAACCTCCCAGACACACACCTCAGTGCGAAGTATTGCTCCAATGATAACGGACGTGCCAAGCAACTACCTGACTGCCTACCCGTGTATGACCCCCGACCGGAATTACCGACTCCCGTACCTGCCTGTGCCTCCGATACCCTGTCCGCAGATCGCTCGACTTAACGCCTGTCCCCTGACCCCGAGATTGCCAAACCCTCTGATCCTGTCTGATTCGTGCCTCCTAGTAAAGAGCCTGCACTTGCATCCTCCCTGCCAGCCAAAGCGTGACCATTAGCATTATGTGCAATTTGCAACCATTAAAAGCTCCCAAATAAATATTTACCAATAGTGACTCAAGAGCAACTCGTTATGTTTGAGGCCTGTAACCTCAAGTCAATTGTGTTTCCGACAAACCGACAAGAAATACATAACATGATGGATTAAAAATATAAAGCCTATTGTGTATGTTATGAAAATGAAACAACTCTGCTACTCGATAACATGGTTTAACTACTGACAGCTGCTTGATTAGCAAAAAGGTAGCAATACTAACACCTCACTTTAGGAACTGTAGTTAAACTAATAGCTTCACTATTTGTAGCGACGCTACTAAAATAAATCCAATTATTGCCTGACTCTTGTAGACCCACAGTTTTCCATTATCAGATTGCCCTTTTTTCCCCTTATTGTTAGATTACTTAAGTGCGTGTAAACGCATTGAATTTATTTCCATCAGATTATTGTGTACATGTAAACACGCTCAATGTATAGTCAGTTTCTACACATCAACTGTAAGAGCATAATGTACACATGCACAGACTAATAAAGTGTTGTTCCTGCAAAATATGTGTAAATTATGTGTAGCCTAGACTAATATATTTAACACTGTAGTCGTAAATTGTACTTTAAAACAACACACTCCAGACACACTCCAAGCTACATCTTTGCTCCAGGAGCCACCCGAAGGCCGTATAAATTATAATTATTATACACGCCAGCCAAGAGGGTCACTTACACAGTCTAAGGGAAAATGGGCAAGCTCCCCCGGGGTCTACCTGTCTGCCTTCCTGATCAATAGATTATTTTAAAATAAATATCAGATTACTATTTCTTGACATTTCTACTAATTTCAAGCTTTCATACAGCGTTCTCATACAAAGCTGTTTGTTTTACATAAAACACTTATTTTCATGTGAAACATTTTCAATTGTTATGACAACTGATGATTAGACCTTTAAATGTCGGTAGAAAAATATATAATAGTTAAGCTGATCATTTCTCAACATATGCATAAAATGCTCATCAAAGTACTAAAGTAAAGGAACTTGGATAAACAGAAAAAAGGACTCCGTGTCAGCATGAGGTATTATATAAATTACGTCGCCAAATAAATGTTCACCATGATGATACAAAGCACTCATAATGAATTATGATATTGTGCTTAGGAATGTGATCTATAATGAGCTGCTTCAGAAACACAACAAGCCCAAGGTGCAAAAATAATACTGCCGATTTCCTTCAGTACAATAAATGAATACCAATGCTTTCACTGTAATCTCCCAATACAACCTGCCAAAGACACCACATGGGTGTCTTCTTAAATGTTCTCAAATTAAGAATGATACTTGGTTTATTTTTCTCATCCACGTGACCTTACCCAAAACTAGAGATCCTATGTCTTGCAGAAAATCTTTTCAGAAATGAAGTGGTGGAACAGGGACTTAACCTTGAAAGGGTCTACATCCTCAAGGACACCATGCATTATGTCTGTTACATGAAGATACAGTAGCCTTTTCAGTTATTCAGTAGCTGTCAAGGACTCTGATGTCCTTAAGAAATGATTCTAGTATCTCACCAAAGCCATAAACCTCAGTGTCAACTGAATTAAACAACAGACATAAGTGAATATGTGAAAATGATGGATTGCGTTCTGGTGGTAAAGCAGCAGAAGACCAAAGGATTGCTTGTCTCTACATTATTATAATGTAACTGAATTTGGAGGACTTCAGGACACACTAAATAATGGATAAGAGAAAAAAAAATCATTATACATTGTGTTGTCATTTTTTTTCTTAAAGTCAAAGTGTTACATTTGGTTATCACTGAATAAAAAAATGCTTGTATCAATTGCTGGTGTTTGTGCCAGTGCTGGTTCTAGATCAAGGAACCAAAAAACCATTTGAAGAAGTGGCCCACATTTACACTGATTTAAGAACCAAACCATGACATAATCAGATGTGGGGCTTGCATAACAAACAGCATTAAAATAATAACAACCATGGAGGATTTTACAAGTCGTAGTTCTGGCTTTGTTTTACTATCCAAAATCAAACCCTTCGTTGTCTACACCGAGCACAAGGATATCGTCAATTATGTGATGAAATAATCATATTTTGCCCGTTTTTTGGGTCAAGCTGCCCAAATGATGGTTAGCATTACCATTAGCAATGTATAGTACTGTGTCAGAGACCATCCTATTTGTTTATTCAGTTTTCAATCAAATGGCCATTCAGTACTTATTGTTAATTATTTGGTGGCAAACAATAATGATGGG
>JAOUQW010000024.1:11798850-11826623 GCA_028565825.1 Olivaichthys viedmensis | reverse complement strand
CCAACATGCTGGGATATGTGAAGAATCAATTTCACTGTACTGTACTTGTATATGTGACAATAAAGGAGCTTTCTATTTCTATTTCTATTCTATCAAATGCTCTCCCTTTTCTTTCTTCTTTTTTTTACCGAAGCACCCTATCCGCTGTCATCATCATTAAGCCACTAGGCTACTTGTGAGAAGGAACTCTTCTATCAAACACTAGTGTCATGTGTAATCATTAGGCTAAACAAATATAACTTTGCAGAACGTGTACACGTCTTTAATAAACTTTTCTGGGGTTGTACCGGCGACACGATCTTGCTCTTCGCACGGATTTTCCCCCACTGCTGCATGCAATTTGCTGTTATTATAACGAATCATTAATATGATTCTTACTTCAGCGTCCGCTAAATGTATAGGTAAACTATATAGGTAAGTTCGTCAGTTGCCTCTACATTAGCATTCAGAGCAATAACAGCCTTAAGAATCTTGGAGCAAAGCGTCCAGCCTCAGTTAGCCCCTTTTTTAAAGACCGTGCGAAGCTGGGTCCACTCTTTAAAGAGCTGCATACCATTGGAACCAGGTTGATCTTGGTACTCGTATCTGTAGTTTTATATCAGATAATGTTACAGAATGGAAATGTTTTAAGATATGGGAAAATGTTGTAAGGTAAGAAAAAACGTAGTGGTTTCAGGCAGTAACAATGTGCATGTATGAACAAAAGACACATGGAACAACACGGAACAGAACCCTACGCCAATAAATAGTGATAGGTTCTGATTTTAACACACGTCCAATGTTCTCCACATTTCACAGACAAAAGAAAGACCGAAACGTAGGGTTGCACCGATCCCATCTTTCAATATCAGAGCTCTGAGTATCAGCTGGTACCATATACTGAGCCGATACCGACACCTTCTTAGCAACAGCTGAATCTCTGCAGGCTTCTGTTGCCAGGTGATGCGAAATGTCACCGGCATGGCAGCAATGTGCTTTAGGATGAATTGCGTCCGGTTCATGTTCAAGATCTGTGTTGCGTCAGTCAACATCATGTGTTCATGGAATAAAATCCAATCTGATGCCAATATCAGCCCCAATACGAATACTCGGTATCAGAGCAATACATTCTTACTAAAAAGTGTTAAAAAGAATTTCAATTGCGAAAAATGAATAGGTAAGCCTACATGACACAGCCACCTCCCGATACTGCGTACTTTGGATCTGAATCTATAGTTCTCACGTCTCTTTAGCCTTTGTTGAAACCATTGTGGTGTTAGTGAAATATACACGAGGTCTCTCTATTCAAACATTAGAAGATATGACATCTTAATAACACTGCGCTAATGCATTTAGTCAGAAGAGATTTAATTAGGATTCCTGCCGCGTTATCTCGCACTGAGCTGCTCTCCGGTTGTGATTCTCTCCAAGCAACCGCCACATTGGTATTTTTTCATTATAAAAAAAAAAAAACCAGCTCGACCTCTGTGATGCCCGGTCCGATTACAGTAAGCCTCGACCGTCGTGTTCAAACCCAGCAGTGCCTGGCAGAGAAGACCAGCCTGCCTTGATTTAATGCTTCATGCACAGCTTGTAAATGTAAACCAATCACAGGGAGATCTGCATGAGATCGGGGTCACTGTGAACGTGCAGGCAACAGAAATCACTAACTCCGGCTCCGTTTCAATATCGTTTTTAAACACGCCCTTGTTGATTTCCCCTTGGCTGAAACCCCAATGATTACAAGTAAAGTTTATCTGATCAGGGGTTTTCAACTCCAGTCCTGCAAACCCACTGCACAGTCAATGGACAACAGAGTACGCATTACTGAAGCCAGCAATTCAGCGGCGCATACTTCCCGGAACTAAGTATGAACTAAGAACTAAACCTTACCAGTCTTACCATCTGAGTCCATAATATACCATCACCTCACATTTCACACGCATAGGTCTGGCTACAATAGTCACCTTACTTACTGATTCTGAGCTTCGTATACTTCAAATAAATTCTGGCGGCACAACACATTTTAAATTCAGGCTCATCAAATTTAGATTTCGAAGAATTATTTCTTGACTGCTGATTGGCCGAAGTGCTCGGGTGTAGTGTTGTATGAACACAATTTGATGAACTAAATCTGAAATGTGTTGAATTTGGACATTGATCATTTTAAAATGGGATGAAATAGAAATTCACTTTAAAACCTGTTCCGCAATTTGACAAATAAAACCTTCAATTCAGATTTCTTTGACTTTAAATTCTGAAATCCTAATGAAAAATCTGCTTATTACACCCTCCTCCACCTGTGCTGCAAAAAGCCACTTGTGAAGCGTTTCCAATTCATGAGAAGTCAACAAGGTAAACGTGTAGTAATACAATGTTGTGATATGGTGACCTGTAAGAAGAGGTTACGTTACTGCAATGAGAAAATGTTCCATTGGCACATACATAAACACTAACATGGTCGACATTATAATACAATATTATATACAAGATCATATTATTAACCCATTAGACATTAAAAACAGCCAAGAAGGAAATCAATACAGACAAACTTAGCAAATAGTATTTTTTTTTATTTTTTTTTTATAAAACCATTCTTACAAAACTGTCATTTGTTCTATATTATTGTTCTTAACTGTGTAAAATAAGGTCTTGACTTACACCGGTGTCTGCACTGGGCAAAGAATAGCCATGAGTCCACATACACACATAGAGAGGAAGTGTGGTCACTAGACAAAATAAAACCAAGACATCATGAAGATGTTTTCCTATGAAACAGGTAGGAATGTCAGTACAGTATAATACTGCAATAATAATAATTTAAAAAATAAAATATATTTTTTAAAGATAATCCAGTGTTAGACAAAGTAAACTAAATCATCTATAACGTGGTACTGGATCAGGAACTGCAAAGTGTGCCCATCTGAGTGATGCGGCACAGGAATGGGAGGGACAGGAGTGTTTTTCCATTAGAGGCAAATGAAAAAAAAAAAACAACCCAACAACTCAGAAGTGTCTCGAAAAAGGCACGTTCGTGTAATTAAGAGATCTTTTGAAAATGTCAGAAAGCAGACTGAGTGCGCGAGATCAAAGATGACATTTCTATAAAAGCAACTTTAATGCACACTCTGAACAATACTAAGACTGGATTGGAGTTCTTGCCGAGAGATTCGTTATTAAAGTTCCCTTGATTACAACGACAGAACCAAGTGTTTCTGGCAGTGACCTCTGGCAAATCCTGGACAGAAAAAGGAATGGCACTGTAACGACTCGGGAAGAACAACCGACGTTTGGTAATGACGCATTTCCATAAAAAAAAGATCTGCAAAAACGTGCCTCACTTGGACTCGGTTCCATGTGCGGATATAAAACCCTCCAAGATTGAGAACAGCAGCTGTTTGGAAGGGGGGGGGGGGAAATGAAAATGAAGTGGAGAATGAGAACGATGTGAATGTTCAAGAATGATTTTAGCTGTAATACTTTAGGGCACAATTACATTACATATCTTTACTGGGGGGGGGGTTATATTGATTTTTCAGTGCTTCATCGGAAGCAATTACCGTATGTCCTAGATGTAGATGATTTGGTATCACACACACACATATATATATATATGTATAGGGCTAACCCTAACCCTAACCCTATATATATATATATATATATACGGTCAGATTTGTACAGCATCACCTTTTCAATAGCATTCATCTAGATGAGGCCAGATCATCTGACCATCGTGAGTAACCACATAAGATAATGAGACGGAGATAAATCGCTTTACACACGGCTTTCTTGGGTTGGAGTTTACTCCCAATAAAACAGAGGACATACCACAGAAATAAGTTCCGTCCTTCGATTGGACTTCCTAAACTTGCCCTGAAAAAGTAAATGAAAAAATCTCTTACCCCGAACCATCAATGACCACAGTACACCCATATTTGATTTGTGCTCTCTAAACTGAGAGAGATCTTCTCTTCATGTTAAATTTCTCAGGATGTGCAAATAAGTATATATTTGATGGCAAGGGCTGGCGTTATTAGGGCTCTTGTTGCATGTTGACGTTTAACCAAAAAGCAACCAGATTATTTTTTTTTTAAAGAAAAAAGAAAAAGGTATTTAACCTTGAATATCTAATGAAGGTCGTAGTGTTTTAGTTCCAAAAGCCACATCATTATGCAGGTCCAACAATCAGCTTGCAACAGGTTTAGCTCCAAGAAGGCTCCCCGTTACTTGTTTAAGCTCAACAAGGGGCTCCTTTTAAAGAGGTAAGACCATGATCTCTTTCTTACAACTAGAGATAAAAGCTTCTGATCGAGAGAGAAAAAAAAAAGAAGAAGAAGGAAAAAAAAGAAAGAACAACATAAAAAAAAACCACTTCCGTATTGTTTGTACGACTCAAAAGCACGAGCAGCATGACCGTGACGTTTTTTGTTTTTTTTTGCATTCGCGCGAATCCCATTCGGACTCCCAGACGCGCCCTGTTTCAAAAGGTCAGGCACTGTGACATTGTTGCATTTTTCAGTCCCTCGGCAGCACATAGTGGTCCTGCGGCTTCAGGAAGGGAGCAACCAGGACCGAAGGCTGACAAAGCAGGTAAGCTCTGTAGAGCGTATCCCATCATGCATTTCCACGAGGAACTCTGACAGAACTCTGGCGTGAAGTCCTTCAGTCTATTCTGGCCGTCTCGTTAATCAGTTTTCTGGAGAAGTCCTGGACATGACTGCGTGATTCCGTGTGTGCGGCGCTCGCTGTCACATCCAAGGTCGCCATGGTTACGGTTAACCTTAGCAAAGCATGACAACATGAACATGGGGGTGGAAGACTGACACACTGATATGACCGTGGTGTGCGTGTTTTATACCAAAACTAGTCCAACTGCCAAAAAATAACTTCTGCAGTAGTGTAAAACAAATGTGATGTGAATCAGACAAGCGCAATGATATGTTGTACATTTTTTTAACAGCAGGACTTCATTAAGCACAAGACACTCCCCCTCCACCTACCCCTTCCTGACCAGCTCTCATCCTTAACCACTTCCTGGCTCGCTTCCTTGCTGAGGGTTCCACAACCCCCCTTGTTTGCCCCCTTATTTGGGGTGACACGAGACTCCGTTGTTCCCTTTCCCCTTTTCTATTTCAGTGGGAAAGGGGTCTCTGGGATTTCGGTTAGAGTCTCTCGATGTCTCTGTACTTTTTGCGCAGTATGGACACCTGGTCCTTGAACAAAAGGGGGTCCAGTCTCATTTGGGAGTGGACCAGGGGCATGGCGCCAAACCAGCTGGCGAATTTGTTCATGCAAGTCTGCCTCTGGGCGAAGTGGTCCGGGTCTGCCCAACGAGAGGCTCGCGACGTCTGCTAGGAAATGAAAGGAAAGAGGGCAGTCAGCAAAAGTCACCTTGGCAAAGTCACCATTTTTAATGCAAAACGTGTGCCCACTTGATTTCGTATTCCACTTGGAGGTTATGTGACATCTAGATTAATACTTTGTTCATGTATGAATAACAGATGAGTGGAAGCTGAGATGAGCTGAGGTCATTACTGACGTGAGGTTTGGAAAGAGAACAATAAGTTTCTCTTGGAAGGTGTTTGAACATGTGCTGTGCCCTTCCTGGGTTCTCCGAATTCAGAAGTTGGGAAATGTCAACATTTCATTCACTTGGGATTAACTTGCATTGAAAAAAAAGATAATGGCACGATACAGATGAATTTCAGTACAAATGTTGGCTTGTGGTAATGAAACTTAGATCGATAGACAACTCAGCCTGATCCGGATAAACAAAATAGTTTTCTTGGGAAATGTTCAAATCCCAGCATCGCCAAGCTGCCCTTGTTGGGCCCTTGAGCAGGGCCCTTAACCCTCAACTGCTCAGTTGTATCCTGTCGCAATTGTAAGTCGCTTTGGATAGACGTGTCAGCCAAATAAATGTAAATGTCATGCCTGGAGAGTGTTAATCAACCTTCTAAAACATTTTTAAAAATCAGTGGTCAGATCGAACACGAATAAAATTTTGCCAGGCGAAAACGTCAATTCACTTGAATGGGAAAGAACATGGGACACAAAAGAAGCATTTGCTTCTGATAGTGGTTCATTTCGTTTCACGTTGAGATCATCTAGGTGAACAAGAGGGCGTGGCTGTAGTCTCTTCGGTCTGAAATAAAGTGTAACTGCTTGTTTTGTGAATATTTTAACTTTACCACCATATTCCCTTTGAAATCACATGACATCAGAACCACATGTTAATCACTACACTTTTGCTCCACCCCGGCAAAAAAAATTATGTATAAAAAATAAATAAATAAATAAAAAGCGAGCACTGCTTTAGATACCATTTACGCATTTTTAATAGATCTGCAATTACTGGTAGTGGAGCTGAAATTTTGTACCTGTCCCATCATGGTCTCCTTGTACTGCTTCTTCTGCGTGACCTTGATGGGAGGCATCTTGGTGACAGCAGACACGAGGAAGTTCATGAGGATATCTTCACAGTTTGATAGCTGGTCAACCATGCTCTTCAAGCTGGCTGGCAGGTAATTTGTATACAAGTAATTGTAAAATCTAGAGGTAAAACAAAAGCAGACAGGTTCGAGCTACACCATATTGCACAGCAAGAGTCACCTGGATCTTATTTATAAAGACATGAAGCTACCAGGTTCCTCAAAGCCGGGCGGCCACTGTACGTCCTGAGCCCATTTTAAAACCCAATTTGGTCGTCACCAATAAATCTCCGACTGAGCTGTTGAACGACTGGATGGATTTCTGGCATGCCAGAATTTGTGGTCCGCTGTCTTAGGCCTGGTTTATACTTGCTGTTGATAATGTAGACGGACGTTTAAAATGGTGCCGATCCATAGCCTGCGTTCATTCAGCACGTCGATTGTGTACGTCCCAAAAAATGTACGCAACGTATACGTGTAGTGCAATACCTGCATAAACGGCGGGGGCAGTATAGCGAAGCAACGCGTCAATCGGTAGGACGAGAGAAATAAACTTTCCGTTTTCGCGACAAGGTTGGTTTAATGACCTGATACACACGCCACTGCCGCCGTTTCTGATGTTTTCTCCAGATACACATCATCATAGCCTCCTCAACTCCTGCCATCTTCACTGTTTACTTTCTTGTGCAAAATCAGGAAGTGGTCGAACTACAAGCGATGTTTCGGCTGTGACCTGCCCCCTAGTGGACAGAGTTTTTAATCCTCCAGACGTTACGGAAGCAAGCATGTGATCTATGACGCTCGCGTAGCTGTGGCGTCCGCAAGCTCTGCATCTTTTATATAATTAGCTGGCCACAAGCTTCAGGATATTAAAAGGTTGCAATCTGATTGGCTCTCCACACGTCTGTACAACGTTTAAACTTTTTTTCAGCGCAAGATATAGTCACTTGATTTAAAAATGAGCTCACGGCGTCACGTCTTTTAAAAGTTATTCGAGAGTTTTGTTTGGAACAATTAGTGATGCGTAAACGTGGTTGGTCATTTGCAATGTCTGTCAAACCTTTTCCTGTGAAAGTAGGCGGTTTTTGGTCACAATTAGTGACAAAAGGTACCAGACACTCTAGCGAAAGCTAGACGCCTGGCTCGTAGGACCGTTTCACGTACCGTGTGAGAGCGCAGACCGTACAGTGAGCACTCATCTTAGGCTTTCGACCAGCGATTTCTAAAATTCCACCGTGTCTGCCTGAACTTGGAGGGTCCATGGTTATTTTAGAGTATTGTCAATGAACAAAGCAGTGCATTTTAAATCCTTAAAATGGTGCTCTTCCCAAAGCTATTCCTCAGACCTGTGGTAGAAAGCAGCTCCCGTCAGCACCATTGAATAGTCATTGGTCCACTTGGAGGTATAACCCCAGCGCTCCTTGTTGACATCCCAGAAATGGCTCCGGGCTGGATATCCGACGATCCTCTCAGGAAAACTTTGCCAAACGGTGAAGGCGAAATCCACCTAAAAGACAAAACACGAGTTCTGATCTGACCTGACCTTACTTTGGTACAATTCCTATCATACTTGGAGAATCCGAGATAAAAGCACATCAGCGGCGTGATAAAGATGTGGCGCCACCCACCTCAGTGGTAGAGAGCACCGTGTCCTCGTCCAGGCTCAGCACAGCATCTGTTACGATGGTGCTGTAAGGCAGGAAGCGGCTGCTCATCACCTGGAGACATCAGCAAATCATTATCTCACACACACACACAATCGCAAACACTGCCATTTACCCTCAAAGTAAGGACTTTTTGCCACAACCTTCTCACGGTACGTGCCCACATGCAAGTTTGCTGCACCGCATCCTGTTCTTTTGAATGAAAAGTTCTGGCAAATCCATGTGGTGCATGACTATCGTGGCGCGAAATCTGGCTCCCTGTGAGGCGGAAAAAGTTCAGCAGAGCTCAACTTTATGCAAATAAGCTTCTGCCGCATCGCGTTTAGCCGACACAGGATGGTGGTTGTTCGGAAACACTGACCACAAATGTCAACCATTAAAAAAACCCACAGAAAACCCCACAAAAAACCCCCCATAACAGCAGTCTTTGGCTTTGCAGTGTGGTATGATGCATTGCTCTTATTTTATAAAGACACCAAAATGCAAGAGACGTAAGACTATACGACACTTTATTGACAAGGCTGGGATTTGTTTAATTGGTAACACTTTACATCGAGATTCCATCAACTAACATTATTAGCATAAGGTAACATGAAGAAACTGTTTATACACCATAAGTAATATTAACAAAGTCATTAAGGCTTGTATTAAATGTTGTCTTTAAAAAAAATAATGCACCAAATAAAATCAAATAAAACACTTGCAGTAAACAGTGTTGGTTAACACTGGCAAGTCCACAATGACCAATATGCACCGATGATTACCTAATTAATGTATAAGCGGTGGTTAACTGGCAAAATTCATAAGTAAGACTGATCAGCATTCAACATATCAACATTTAGTAACATGCTGAACTCTTTTTTTGTTTGGTTTTTTTAGTCATGGATGGAATAAACTTTAGTTAATACAACTATATATAGTAAACATTTAAACAAACATCAATGAATACACGAGTTAACATTAGTTATGGTTTATTAATGCCAAGGTTTATTGTTTAATCATGTTAACTAATGTAGTAAATACAATTATTGAAGAGGAACTCGATGTAAAGTGTTACCAATTAATTCATTTTAGCTTGCGCCATTTTTGTCCTTGAAACTAATTTCCAGCCAACTTCCTAAGTTAAGCTTTTGTTTAAGGTGGTTGTTAACTTTCAAAATGGCTAGCTAACAATACAAGTGTTAAAAACGCCCACTAGAGGCAGGCAAAAGGAAACGGTGCAGCGGCAAGCAGCGACAATCTTGTGATTTGGTTTGGGGAAACACCCACACACATACACGTGCCACAAATGCCATTTAATTAGCTGGTAAAAACCAAATCAGTAAAAATTTACCCAAGGGCCGGATCTGGCCCGGGTCCGCTACTTGAATAGCCCTGATTTACACTAATAATATGATCTAATGTGAATATAATTTGAATATTATGATAAACATGAGCTCTATCTGGCTCTATATGCCAAATGTTTTAAGAGGTCCTACAGAGTCATTAAAGGAAGAGCACCTGCACCTGCAGTTTCAGTCGAATATGTCGAAACGTCAGACGTGTAAGAAATTTCCCTTCGCATGACCATGTCCAATGGCTATATTTTAAATATATAACAAAATTCTTAACTAAATGCCTAAATTCCGACTCCTTGTATTTTTGTTGTATCGTAACGTCGCCTGACAAAGTTTGCACCCGGACATTATTTGTATTTTCACCAAGACAAAAGTATTGGCGCCCCTGGGTTCGTTTGGGTCGTTCGTTGCTGTGTCTCGTGGTCAACAGGCTGCCCTGTGAGGGAGACACGGGGCAGCCACATGCACGTTTAATATAGAGCTATGTTATTTAAAAAATAAAATAAAAAAAAGTGTTCCTCTTACCTTACTCCCCCCCTCAATCACAATGACGGGCTGAGAGGTCGCAGGCCAGCGGTGCTTTGCAGGAAGAGGCTTGTCACAGTTCCACAGGACAATAATCTAACAAATGTAGGAGTGGAGATGATTAGAGGCAGAACTACAAAGATAAAACAAAACATGTGACGTGTCTACGACAGTCAGAACTCTGAGGGTTCCCAAACTCCAGTCCCGAATGGCTACATCAGTATCAAATTTGGCGTTTTTGTCTCCTTCAGTACGTCTGATTCAACTCCTAAAGGGTTTACCAATTAGTTGAATCAGATGGGTCTCGTCATGGCTCAGTAAATGAACTTCCATTGCCATGTGGACCCGTACAGTACTCAAGTACCCATGCGGAACCCTTCTTACCAAGGTAAACAGGCGTATATTGAGAAATATTGTCGACCAATAATTGGTCAAACGTAATCGTCACCCAATCGTCCTGATCATTTTTCTGGCTGGAGCGGCTTTTCTACCCGGAAAGTACGGCTAGAGCGATCTTCAGCAGTGTAGTGACTGTCTGCCGAAGTTCCTTTCTCTTTGGCGTTAGGAGGCAACGTTTTACATTTCTTACCCCTAAAACATGTCAAATCCCCATTTTCAAGCCGAAACGTAATTGCGCTGTACACCCTACCTAGTGCACTACATGCACGATAGAACACCATTTGAGATTCAAACTCAAATTCAAAGTGGGACGCCTTGTATTTTTTGATGTATTTCAAGCTGACAAAGCTTGCACTCAGACATTAAAATGTATTTTCACGAAGACTAAAAGTATTAGCACCCTTGGCTTCGTTTGGGTCGCTGGGCGCCATTGAAATACACTCGCTGTGTCTTGACGAGGGGCAACGACATGCACATTTTAACATCAACTCTCTGTGGAGTCGATATTACCAATGATCAGACATTTGACCTGAATAATCCCTGAGATACGACACTCCCCAAAACCCCTGGATCCTTCCATACCTGGACACAGTACTGTGATTTGGCCACAGCCAGTAGCAGCTTCAGGATGGGCTGCGACTGCGAGACCAGCGGCGTGACGGCATGGATGACCGCGGTGAACCTCTGATGTGGTTTGATACCTGTGGGAAGAGGCGTTTACGTGATCATCTTTCAAAACCTTCCACAATGAAGAGTTCATATCTTTTGAAGTAACTCTATTCCTTATGTTATGCACTAAGGAGCACCAGACACGTCAAAAACGGGTCTCTCCGGTGACGCACGTTTTAATGCTTACAGCATTAAAAATAATTCTAAGTCTAGACTGTGACTCATCTGCCCCACTTGAGAGAAAATTAGGACAGGGAAAATTCCAGCAGTCACTATGGAAATAAAGGCTTTTCCTTTAAACATGACGGTGACGCCAGAGTAGCAACTATGTTATTTAAATATTGTGCACTGCGGTTAATTAGGCACCGTACAGCCACAGAGTCCATTACTGGTAAAGTAATTACACGAGGCCATGACCAGACAGCATGCTTTAAAAGAAGCCTCGTTATTTGCGGCCACGTTTAATTGGTCCTTTGGGAGAAATGAATAACTAATTCAGAAACCATTACTCGCAGCACCACCGTTTCGCAACAATCATGAAAAGAACAAAAGAACATTAGCTAACAATGTTCTACCATCCAATCCAGAAATATTGGCACCCTTCAAGACGTTTGTAGAAAATAAACATTACACACAATGATTCAGGTTTCCCACTCAAAAATTTAGAGAAACCTTTTCTTTTTTCTTTTTTTTTTAATAGTGGTATTTTCTCTCAAAAAACATATGTGGCAAAAATATTGACGCCCCCAAAGAACATTTAAAATTTAAATACAAATAAGTTTCCATCCTTAAAACCTATGATTTGAAAATTCCGTTCAGGTTCAAGGAATTCAAATCTGTCATCCATCACCATGGAGAACACACAAACACACACAATGAGGAGGCAGAAAAAGAACCCAAATTCTTGACGGTGTCAATTTTCAAAAAGGAATTAGAGCAAAAATAAGACTTTTGCTCATTTTTCATGAAGGGTCATGCCAATAATTCTGAAGTTCTGGAGTATTTAAATGCATGCTCTAAAAACCGAACAGAAAAAAAAAGATTTGACTAGTTGACTACTAATTGAATCATCACTAGTTAATCGGTGCTAGAAGCTACATGAAAGCTAGAAGGTATGATTCATGCACAACACTAAATGGCCCACACTAACTTTCCATTATGAGCAGCATTGGCATTTCTTCGGAGCCCAGTCTTTTGCAAAGCAAACACTTGGCATGTATGAGTGTGTGTGGGCGACTCACCGAGCGGGGCGTAGTAGAAAGGGAAGTGGCCCAGGTAGGAGGAATACTGCGGCAGGGTGAAGAGACCCCCGGGCAGGCTGTTCCACATGACACTGCTGCGGCTCATGTGCTGCAACACGCGGTCGTGAATGATCTGATAGAGACGGCAACCGACATCAGTCCAGAGCAATGTACCCAGACGCTCATTAAATCAGCGTTGACATCGCTGGAACAAAATAACTTGTGTCCCCAACCTTTGTCTTTATAACTGCCTCCAACCTCTTTTGTGTTTCAAATCAGCTCTGGAGACCGAGAGGGTCACGGCAAAACCTTTTTCTTTTACTATGTTTCTGTTGATTTTGCCTTTAATTTAACATTTCAAAAGGGAAAAAAAAGAAAGGAAAAAGTACCTCTATTTTACAAATTATCTACCGTAAAAGAGAGGTAAATTTTCCTTTATTCCCCCTTTTCAAAACAGGGGGGATGCAAACTTTTGCACTCGAGAGTATCAAAAAAAGTCGATACTTGTAAAAATATTTCTGATAACTGCTGTTTCCTTCGCCTAAATTGGCGAACGTTTAAAAAGTGCTAAAACATTATACATTTTTTTTGCATGAAATCCCTCGGATGGAAACTTGTCTGTTGCATATTGTAAAATCTTTCATTGCGTTGGTTTCCATATCGACATGGTCTGAAGCGTATATATTTTTGCTTATACGCATAAACGTCACGATCTGTTTGCATGGTGTGCTCGTCTGCAACTGCGTCTCCTCGGACACCTGTCCCATTTCTCTGCTATAGATCCCCATGGCGTGGCCAAGCCCTGGGTGTCTCCTTACCCAGCAGGCCTCTGGGCACTTCCTCCAGGGGAAAAATAAAAAATAAAAAATTGCGTGAAACCAGAGCTCCTTCAGGAATAGCTCGACGCCGTGATTAATCGTCCAGACTACACCTACCGATCCCAGAGTGCACTATGGCTCTCTGCAGGCTCAGGTTGAGCCGACTGGGGAAAGGAGTGGAGCCTAACAGTCTGTAATGTTACTAACGCGTTCGGAGTCATTACCGGGCGAGGTGCGTTAAAATTTAATGAGGCCATGTCTTTAAACGCAGTGAAGGATGTTCATCGATAAGGGAGGGGAGGGGGGGGGGTTTACTGTACCTCTAATGTAGTGAGCACGATCTTCTCCACGGAGGAAAAGTACGCCTCCCAGAGGAACTGCGTCTGCTGCCGGAGGGAAAGGATCTTGTCCTGGTGGATGGAGCGGATGGTGGAGGGTATCTGCAGCGAGAGATTGCAACCATCAGACATACCTTAGTTTAAAATTAGCATAAGTAAGGAATAGAACACAACGGGGCGCACAGTTATAGGAAAATAATCAATCAACAACGAGGTGGTGTGATGCGGTCCCGACCCCGGAGTTGATCGTTTTCCTATAACAGCACGTTCCTAAAGTGCTTTATTCCGCTTATACCACAGCAATTTGCCAATGATTACACATTTTTATTTATTACAGAACGACACATTGTACTTTTTCAGCCGTTTATAGTTACATTTAATGTTGTGGAACGTCTGTGAAACAAGTTACGTTATAACAGCTATAAACAGTCGTTCCCTCACCAGCCTATCTCTTTTTCTCTCTCTATTCAAGTTAAGAAGACAAAAAAAAATGCAGCTTGTATTACTGATAAATGACCAAGCACAAACTCCTCTGTCCTGAAGACTTTCCTGCGTGCGGAAAACTGAAAGGAACAGGTTTACAAAGTGCTGACACGTTGAAAACTAATTTTTCCACCAGGCTTGGGGATTCTCTGGGTGAGATTTTTCAATACTGGTTTTTTATAGCGATAACATTGGGGTCTGGGGTTTCGTTTTGTAATAATATGCCAAAAATGATGAAATCAAGTCCAGAATAAATGGACCTTTTGAATGAATCATCATTTTTGCTTTAACGACAGAAATAACATTGTTTAAAACGCATTAATAATAAGAGTGGAATTCAAAGCCGACCTACGTTGGAACCACAATTTCCTAAATCATAGGTCTCAAAGTCTGTAAAGCATAGCCACTTTTCAAAATGATGTATTATTATAGTTCTAAGCATCATTGACTGGTCACTTGGGTTTAATCCAAAGCTCAATAATGTTAAAAAAAAAAAAAAGCATAAATAATGTCAACTTGAATCTACAGCTAAAGGAAAAGTGCTGCTAGTATGATACATTTTTTTTATTTATTTAACACCATGGTACAGTAACTTTTGTTGTTCTGTGTGTGAAAAAAAAAAAAAGAAGCTCTAATAATTTGGCTCCAATTACTAAATATGACGGTACACATCTGTGCTATGGTCATAATTCTTTTTGTTGTTATACTGAAAAAAGTTCAACAACCTCTGGCCTGACAAAATACTAGATCTACTTGCACAACAAAATACACATAAAATTAATAGGCATCAGCCTAGCTGAGAAAAATGGTATTAAATATTAAAGTAATGCTGCTAATAATGATATTCTTTAATAACATTCTCTATATAAAATAGTAACAATCAGAATCAGGTTTATTGCCAAGTAGGTTTTCACAGACAAGGAATTTGCCTTAATAAACATAAAATGGAAAATAAAAAATAAAAAGCAAGTACCGTAAGAACAAATATAGAAAAAGTACAATAAAAATATAAAAATAACAATGTACAAATGTACAGCTGTATTTAGACAGTCTTACAAATGTGTCGTAATAAAACTGGGTAAACCAGCAACAGCAAAAAAAAAAAAAAAAAAAAAAAAAAGGAAATATTTTTTCTATCTCTCAGAGTATGATTAGTCTGTGAAGAACAGAAGCGTGTCCACTTCGTTTGAGCGTCGCTGTATAACTCGCGCTGATTGAGTCCTTGTTGTTTTTGATGAACTGTCGCGGGTAGAGGAAAGCATGATTTCCAGCATGATTTGCAGCACTACAGTGGTTTTTAACAGCTAGCGCTCACTGGTTTGTGTGTTCTTTGCAGTGTCAGCCTATAAAATGCACTTCCAGCATACTGCATGTTATTATATATTTTTTAAATCCAAAAATGGCCTGGAGACACAGATTTACACTCGTAAAAGGACCAACACCATATCGGTATGTATACTTTGGAAACCGGCCCAAGACTTTGCTTCACAGGTCTGTTCTCAGAGATGGGACATATTTAAGTAATTGTACTTCATTAAAGTATCATGTTAAGAGATTTGTTTTACTTTACCTGAGGATTACTGAAAATTAGGACTACTCTTACTTAATTACATTTTCATTTAAAAAAAACAACAACATACTTTTCACTCCTTACATTTTCATTCAGACCGTCCAAATACTCGTTACAAATCTCAAAGATCATGACTTTTTTATTATTATTATAATTTTTTTTGTACAGGTACTAATTCAATCAATTGTATTTCTGTCCATTTGAACTTTATTAAATGAACAGATTTTTTAAACCAGCCAATCAAATCCATACCAATTTGTATGCATCCTCTTTAAGCAAGGAAAGTCTCACTTGCTACACATTATAGTTACTTTAATGTAGGAAAAAACTAACACGATCTCATGAAAACTTTGTTCGAATTCAAACAAACGATGGTGATTTGGCTGGATTTCGTTCAACTTGACGAAAAGAAAAGAAAAGGTACAAGCCCTGACTCTTCCCCCGACCTTAACTTTCGTAACTTGTCAAAATTGTTATGCATTTAAAAGTGTTGAGACCATGTTCATTTCGTTACACAGATAATTATAATTTACTTTTTCATTTTAAACACTTCAGTAGATTTACTCTGTTACTTCCAGTTGGATTTTTACCCACACTTTCACACTTAAGTATCATTTTTCTGTACACGTTCCACCCCTGTCTATTCTAACCACCACCTGATTGGTCATACCCAATGGTCGATGACTTTATTATTATTTTAAAGTGTTTTTGCAGGGCAAATCCAAGAGCAAGGAGAAGGAAAACTGAACGCAGTGCTTTGCCAGCTGAAGGAAGCGTGCTCTCATGAAACAACTCGCTGTTTGACAGTAAAACAAGGCCATACTATAGCTTTTGTGTTCACAACTAAACAAGTCGGTCATAAATAATGCCGATGGATTCGGTGTGAACCCACAGCAGAGACGGTTCGAAGGTTTCATTGCTGCTATAAGCCATCAGTCACCCCCCAATTATAGAAATGTATTCAGCACTAATGGTGGTGGGTCAGAGGCGTGAATGCAGAAGCGCGGGACTTCACTCGCACAGAACCTGTCACTCTTCTGACCCCACAGTTTCCTTTGGCCTTAAGCTGCACACGCGAGATTCGGGTTCTGTTTTCAGCATTTTAATTACACTGCGGCTTGTGCGTAAATCCTCCCCGGGTCCTTTTAGCTAGCAGTGCTATCAACGTGTAAAGTTTCGTGGAATGCCGATTCGAAATATCAGCGTAACTCCAGCAGAGAGAACCGTTTTAGATAATAAGCAGGAAGGCAAAAAAATCACAAGTGCATAAAGTACTGCTCAAAAGATTTATTAGATAAACTTTGACACTGTGCCCGGATTTGGATGTCCCATTGTAATCTTATCTTGTGCTGTATGATTTGTCTATGTCTGTGTTGGGGGGGTTCAGTGTCAGTCCCAGTAAAAGAGGCGTGGCCTTTGTCAGTGTCAGTCCCAGTAAAAGAGGCGTGGCCTTTGTCAGGGTCAGTCCCAGTAAAAGAGGCGTGGCCTTAGTCAGTGTCAGTCCAGTGAGGGAGACGTGGCTTTTGTCAGTGTCAGTCCCAGTGAAGGAGGCGTGGCCTCTGTGCCTGCCAGTCCCAGTGAAGATATATATTTTTTTAACTTCTTTGTTTTATGCCTTAAAGACTTGTAGGGTCAGATACGGTGACGGGGAATAAAATTGTATTAACGCCATGGGTTCTGGCTCCTTACGTGTGTGTGTGTTGTGTGTGTGTGTTGGGGGGGTTTGAACTTTCCAGACGTTTTGTGTGCGAGTTATCTTCCTCATTTTTAAAGGTCATTAACTGTATCATGAAAAGGGAGAAATGTGACGAAATGCTATCTGCATTCGAAAAAATCAGTAAATAAATAATAAATGAATATCCAAAAGACGACAAATTTAGAACCTTGGTGTCTCGAGCCTCACTTTAACAACCGAATATGATACTTTGTCCAAAATGTTTTCTGAATATTTCCATATTTTTCGTTATTAGCGGCCTCAAAAAAAAATCAAACGATCTAAGAGTAGCTGTTGGTTTTGAAAAAATGTGCTCTATATTCTCATTGAAAGGATGGTGTCGTTATGCGGTGTAAATAAAATTCTCATTCAACACACAATAAAATAAATAAATAAATAAATATATGTTAAAAAAAATATAATAAAAAGCACTCCCCTAAACCTCATGTTCTATCAACGTAAAAATGAAAATGGATTGGACGCGTCACTACCAAACATGTCCGGTGTGAATTCGGGACTAGCTACCAGAGTTCTAAAATGCTCAGGGAGCCTAAAAGAGGCATTCATATTTTAATTGGTGTAAAAAAAAATAATAATAATTTTTTAAAAACAAGCTCCACTGTGGTCTGTACTGCACGTACCTGTAAAAGAAGCCTCTCGTCCCCGATGACGGCAGACGTGCTCCAGTCTATGACTTCGGAGAAGGGAAGCTCCCAGCCATTACTGAGCACGACAGGAACACAGGCGGCCTACGCACACACACACACAAACACACACACACGTTACAGTGCATCACAACACACTACATAGTAGGCATGTGGCGATAATTTGTACTATATCTCTCTCAATATTCAAAATGCACAATATTGTTATCATGGGCACTTCAAAATTCGGGAGGAGGCTTTCTGAGGTAGGGAGCATTTTTTGGGTCTGTTACATTGGGAAGAAAAGATACAGTATGGTGCGAAGCTGTTCTGTGAAGCGAAAATGCTTTGAAGAAATAATGAAATTATTTAAAATAAAAAAATACTATAAAAAGCAGTAAACAGTAGCAGCCTCTGCCTTTAAAAGCACATCAGTTCTCTTCGGCACACTGTCGTGCGGTTTGATAAGGAAATGACACGCTAACGCAGAAGACATCAAATAAACACACGAGACAAAAAGTTATATAAAAAATTTGCGTGTCTCCGACTTTTGCACAGTACTGTCCGTAAGACATGGGGCTTCCAAGAGTCGTTATTTTGGACAAATTTGAAGAAGTGCACATTTGTGTGCGTCCTTCTCAGAGAAGGAAATCGCATAATTCTGTTCACCTGACAAGAGTACCATGAAAATCAAGAGAAAACCCCTCCCAAAAAAAAAAAAACAGGGCAGACTGTTGCTTTATCCACTTAAATTATTATTATTTTTTTAATACTATATGGTGATAACGCCATAATCGGAACATGAAAATGTAATATCAGCATGTGCCTTACTACGTAGCGCGAATCAAGCCACGTGCACTTGTCTCATTACCTGAAGACTGATGCTCAAAACAAGATCACACCACTCGTAAAGGTACAATTCGCTCAGTGAAGGCACTGTGCTGTCTTTAAGGGCTGCTTCCCAGCCATACCAGAGAGAAAGCGAGCTGAGATAAAGATCAGCAGTGGCACAGAAGGGGAGTGAGAAACACAGAGACGGGAAGCCCAGCGGGACGTCGCCGTGGTAAAGCTGTTGCCGCCAGCTATGACTGGAATAACAGTGTGATCGCAGCTGACACCTCCTGTAAAATGTGCTGCTATATAGTCAGATCGTAAATAACAAAATGGCATGCGGCGTGTCGGTGCACAGCGTCGCACAAAAAACACCTTGGTTTTGGTCCTGCATATAAACAAAATGCTTAACGACGGATCGGCACAGAGATTAAAAAAAGGCAGTCAAACCTACCAGGTACATAAAGACTAATGACCATTAATGAAGCCTGATATGTGGTCACGGGCACTTAAAAATATCATCATGCCTAGAATTCTGTGGCCTTTGTGGAAAAGCGCCTCTCATCCTGGAACAGTTGTACAAATTTGAAATCAGTGTTGCATGTGACATTAAAGGAATAGTTTGGTAAAAATGTAAATTTCCACACATTTCCATTTACTCCGAATGTATTCGATAAGCCAAGACATGATTGGTGTCTGAATTTTGCTTCTTTAGTTTTGCACTGGAGCTTCGAGGATATTGTAAATCGGGACTTTGGAATTATAAGGTTCTATATTACAATTCTTGGTCAAAGCAGATGCAACGTTATATTTTTTAATACTTTTAAACAACATCGTGGCGCAAAACTTCTCGACATACTGTGCAAAAGTTTGGCCACTAGATTGAATCGATATTTTTCATTGTCTTTAAGACATTTTGATAAAGGCTTCTGGTTGAAATTTGTTTCCAAGACAAATGTAAAATAGTGAAGTTAACACCTGTATGTACATTTATTTCTGAATCAAAATGTAAGTTTTTTTTAATAAGTAATTTTTACTTGAAATTCAATCGTTTCCCTGAACAAATAGTTCATCATTTGGAACAACGAATGGCTCTGCCTATTTGGGGAAGTTTTAAGAAAAGCCTCCTGGGTGAAGCTCCCTCATGAAGCTGGTTGAGAAGATGGCCAGCTTCATCAGGAACACTGTTAACAATTTCACATAGAAACTAGTTTGGACTGAACACTTTTCTTGGTCACTGCATAATTCCATACATGTTATTTCATTGTGTTAATGTCGTCATTATTATTCTAAAACAGTCTATAAAACATAATTTTAAATAAATAACAATAAGCTATTCCAAATGAGATTATGTAGCTTCACAATCTCATCTGAAGCAAGACTGAAGATTTGTGCATGTATGCATGGAAAAGATTTTGGGTGAGATACACTTCCATTACTTGTTAGCAACATAACCTTGTAACTCCAGTGGAAGAACTAAACAAGCAAACATTGGACGCCAAACATGTCTTGCTGGCGTACATTTGGAAGAAAATTGCACACTATTCCAAACTGTTTCTTCGTTTGGAAAGGCACGGAGGACAGAACTTAATATTATGATATCATAATATTGTGATATCAAAAACCATGATGTTAGGCAAATATCACAATATGACAGATTAAATGCCAGCACATGCCTCCACACACGCATTTGATCCTGAATCAATGCACCATCTGCCTACGAGTGCCTCCGGTGATTTTTTTCTTTTTAACAACTGATTAGGTCCAAATGTGTGTATTTGAGGTGGATTGTAGGTAGGCAATAATAATAGGCCAGGCGTCTCACAACGGCAGCAATAACAGCTAATGGGACGCTCTAAAACATCCATTTGCTAAACCGTCCTGGGTGCAACTGACTAGGGCCGTGGAATAATAAGGCGCAACATTTAACAAGGTTTGGGTTTTGCTTGTGTGCGTGTCTGTGTCCTGCTGCTAATCTGTTAAGCTGGATGCCAGTGTGCGATTGGCTACAGTATCATCCTGCTTCCCCACCCTAATCCCTTCAGTATCATTAAGCCGACCTCCAATCTGCTGAAATACTTGCACACTGATACAGCCACAGAGAGCGCCAACGCTGCCACATGTTCTCATATACACACACACACAAACTCCTGCTTAAAACTAATGAAAAGATGCACTGACGCACTATAATAGCCATATGTGCTGCTGTAAAAGAGCAGACCATTGCGACAGCTGTACAAGTCAAAAGCCGAACTAAAAGTGCAGAGTGAACCCTGACAACAGCATGGCGGACGGCTGTGAAGTCTCACACTCGTGCAGCATCGCAGATCGTAACACATGCGAACGACTTCTGGAAAAAATGAGAAACATGGGCTTTGTGCCTGCACGTCAGTCCGCATCATTACTGCAGCCATACAGCAAAATAAACGAGGCAACATGTTTCTAATGAGGCCATTCAAAAGCATTAGATTTAGCATTATTTCAGAACGTTGCATGTATTCGCTTAGCTTTGAGTTAACTTTAAAATCAGGAAGTGTAAAAACAGTGAAGGAGGCGTGGCCTTTGTCAGGGTTAGTCTCAGTGAAGGAGGCGTGGCCTTTGTCAGGGTTAGTCCCAGAAGAAGGAGGCGTGGCCTTTGTCAGTGTCAGTCCCAGTGAAGGAGGTGTGGCCTTTGTCAGTGTCAGTCCCAGTGAAGGAGGCGTGGCCTTTGTCAGTGTCAGTCCCAGAAGAAGGAGGCGTGGCCTTTGTCAGTGTCAGTCCCAGAAGAAGGAGGCGTGGCCTTTGTCAGTGTCAGTCCCAGTGAAGGAGGCGTGGTCTATGTGCCTGTCAGTTTCAGTGAGAGAGACGTGTCCTCTGTGCCGGTCAGCTCCAGTAATGGAGACCAGGCCAAGTATTGAAGCTCGTCTCCACCAATCACAGACTGATGAGTGCGGTGATATTTATGCGACACGGGGAAGAATCTCCTCTTTAGCACAAGGGTAAGTCAATTACACATTAGGAAAGCTGGCATCAGCATGCGCCGTGCCAAGTGTCAACAAGGGAGGCATTTTCAAACATGCGCCGCTGGAGAGGATCAGCCTGGGCTTAGCAGGTGAGCTAAGGTTGAAAATTGAATTCTCCCATGGAGGAGGTTTAACGCAGCAGCTGCCTGCTGAAACTGACTTCAGACTGTGTAAAAGAAACTTTGTGTAGTTATTAGTCTATAGCATGGGGTGGCAAAGGGCAAAGGTCTGGAAGGTGACCAGAGCAATGCAGTAGCCGACATATGCTCAGGGCAGAAGGAGGCTGTACTAATTAAGCCAAACCAGATACCGGAGATTTAACACCACTGACACCAGCGTGTGTGGGGGGGCTGGATGCATGCAAATGACCGTCCTCTGCTGGGTTTGTGTGTGTGTGTGTGTGTGTATTCGATACAGTCCAGTATTGCCGATAAAAACCATCATGCAGTGAAGAGAGAGAAAGAGAAATTCACCTGTAAGGCCTCCAGGAAGCGGAAGGAGCCCAGACGGCGTCCTCTAGGCACCAGACAGAAAGTGGAGTTGTGCAGCATTTCTTTGTAGTCATACCTAGAAAAGACAGAGAACACGTTTACATGTATTTATTCAGCACATGCTTTTATCCAAAGGGAGACAGAATATAGTTCTGATACGAGTTGCGAGATCTGTAGCAGTCTGCGCTCGTATTACCACCAGCATGCTTTGAAAAGCCGACAAGGTCCCAAGTTTTGAAATCAGCAGTCTCTTTCCTGTGAAGGCTTTTCCCGCACTGTTCAATGACGCGAGGTACCACGCGCTTGCGATCCGTCATGTTTCGTTTGGTGCAAAATGTTTGATTTGAGACGTTACCACTCTATTTCGAGACTCTTCCTTTTCTTTTCTTTTTAATGGAGCTATTAAGCGAGCGAGCTATTTATTTTCAGCTAATGTACTCCAATGACGGTCCCTCGTTGCAGAAAAATCCTTCAGAAAATGGAGTTTAATCTGGCACACAAGACAGCCAGGCATTTGATAGCACATGACATACAGCATCTATAAAATCGGGACGTTTCACCACATCTCGCTGCTTTCGGCAAGATGAGTCTCTGTGTTGGTGGGACAAAAAGAAATAACGCTTGACGCTTCTGAAATACGGTTACCACGGTGATGGAAATTACTTCTTGAACGAGGAAACTGGCATGCCGTTTTGGGAATTAAAAACTATTAGGACAATCGTAGGTCAGGAGACGGGATTTGTTGCAATACTGGTTGGGGGGGAGGTGAAAAAAGAAAAAGAGGATCGTAATGCCAAAAAAATAAAAATTAAACACATACATGGATATATAAATAAAATACTGAGGTACCGTGGTCATTTTCTATGCAAATTGCGAATGCAAGAAAACTTGCATTGCTGAATAATTCATATTTAAATGATAGTAACAGTAATTACGTGCATCAATCCTACAATACTGCGACGGAGGCCGCATGAGGCCAGAGGCATTAAAGCGAATTTTACTAGGAGCTACTGTAAGTGATGTGGTATGTGTGTAAAATTCGGAATAATAAAACAGCCAATAAATGAAAGATCAGAGACTCTTTTAAAGCGGGTGCATGTAAAGGGAAAAGCTGGGCACACAGCCATGACCTCGGCGACCCCTTCGTCATTCCTTCACTTCGAGGAGGACGCTTCAGTCAGCGCATGGATTAAGAGGCTGTTTGGAATTCCGAATTTAACATTCCTTCACAGTTCCAATGCTGAGGCCTGTCTGCCCTGGTTCTTCCTCCTCCTCCTCCTTCTCAAGCTTCAGCAGATTCTCAGGCTTTCCTCCTCTCTGTCTCTCAACTTCTGACGAGGGAGAAATGAAGGGAAGCATTCCTCCACGGCTTTGCTTCCTGGAGGTGGGCAATAAGAGCTCGAGAACGTGATCAATCACGTCACAATACGTTTTTCTTTGAGTGTCAGGGGTAACGCCGGTACTTTTAGAACACTGAGTAGGTGTTAAATCTATTATTTAACGTCATATGTATCGTATTCTGTAAAATGTTGAGTACGGTGATATTTTTGCCATATTGGCCCACTGAAATGACTAAAATGTGCATTTCGAGCACAAAAATGAACCAACTGATGCAAAAAAATAAATACATTTGATTTAAAGAAAAATCTGTTCCTTTTTAATACATCATTTATACATTTTTATCTTTTCTTTAACACCTGTAATGTATATGTTTGTGATGTGTGTTAGTCTTGTGCTGCAACTGTAACACTACAAATTCCCCCAGGATCGTCTGTGTGTGCTTCTCGGTGTTATATAAAAAATAAATAAAAAAGTACTGGCAAAACCTGCAATACTCCATAAAAAAGTTTTTTTTTTTTTTTTTTTTTAAATGGTGATATTGACATCTTATTGCGCACCCACAGGGAGAAAACCTAATGGAGGAATGTTTTCTGATCATTTCTTTTGTGAAGCACTGTACTGTTTTTTTTTGCTCAGTCTTGTCAGCTTGTGGTTGAGGAAAAACAGTCAATTGCAGCTCGAGTAATCAGTCACTGAATTTATAATATTCTCACAGGCTTTTTAAATGTGGAACTACCGTCTTGGCTTGTGTGCGTCCCCAAACTTCAACCACAGCAAAACTAAATATCGTGATCCAGATATCATTGGGATGTGATATTTTTGGCTATAATCGCCCACCCATGCTTCTTCCTCCTCCTCAGTTTGGATCAGGGATCATTAATTTTTTTTTTTATTAATTAAAAAAAAAGAAAAAAAAAGGAGTCACAGGGTTTTGCTGGCAGCACCGCAGACGCTGAGCTTTCACATGCATCAGTTTCTCAGATGCTGCACTGAAAGCTGTCTTCATCTGCTGTGCAGGTCAAGTTGCACAGAGTGCTAATGCATCGCAATGCAACACACACACACACACACACACACACACACACAGTGGTTAATGTTGTCCAGCTGACACTTCCACCTCATGCTATGCTGAAGGCCAACTGAAAAAAAACTGAGAAGAAGAAGAAAAAAAGACTACAGAGAAAGTTCCAAAAATAGAGAAAGGAAGAAAGACAGAATGTTCTGGACCAACTCAAAATCTTCTTCTACTTCGAATTGTGGTACTTTTTTTTCCATTTCAAGCACATTTGTTTTTTTTAAACTCCTGATTTACCCCATTCTCGGCTTGATAACAGGACCCGAGTGATATGGAAATTGTCACTGATGCAGATTTTTAAGGAGCAAAAACTTTCTATAACAATCATTTTATATGGACAAAAAAAAAAGTATTAAAAGTTTTGGTTAATCAGGGCTTTACTGATATGATCCAATTCTCAAGCTTGAATAAACAGCAGCAACAACACACACACACACACACACACACACACAAAAACAAGCCAATTAGAAATGCAAGTACTTGTAATAAAACAAAACAAAAACAATAACAAGTCAATAACATGAACTCCCAAAACTCTGAACTGTCAATCAAGAGCAAATTTAAAATGCACTGTCTGGTGGTTTCGGATTAGTGGTGGGAATCTCTAGAGACCTTTAATTTGATTCAATGTGATGTTGTATTTAAGCTGATTTTATTTTATTTTTTTCTAATATAACCACTTTTAAAACACAATATTATCGTTTTCATCCATCATGAAAAATAATGTATTTCCATTACGACTGTCAGAATTCCATGACATAAATGTTTATAATATTTACGTATTCAAAGGCAAAAACATTTATTTATTTATTTTTTTAAATCCACATTTAAATGTTGAGGAGCCCATAGTCTACTTTTAGTCGCCTAACGGACGACGATTGAAAAACGCGTTTTCTAAACTGGCTAAATAACCCTTGTGGGTTATTTACACAAATTTACACAATTTTCCACTTAAATGTAGTTTCCGCACTGGAGCTACGGGGCTAATGTTGCTAACAAATAATACAAGTCTGTCTCACCCAAAATTATTTAAGTAAAAAATACAAGGCCAAATCTTTAAATATTTATTATATTGAACACAATTATTTGTATATGTATGAATATATTTATTTTAAAATGAGATTAGTGGTATTTAAAACATTTTTTAAACCTTTAAAGTGCAATTACAGCATCATCCGCATCCCTTCCATTTCTAGGCCTAAAGAGCATAACCAAACTGCGTTAAGGATCAAAGAATCCAACATAGCCGCCCTCATAACGTGACATCGTCCAGCTACACAGTGAGGTTTTGGTCATGTTTAAAGATGACAGTAAGTCCCTTGGTGTCCTAAACCACATCAGCACGTCTGAGTGATATCACTGAAGATCTGGATGTGGTTTGAGGCAGATATCGACAGAAAAGATTTTGGGTGAGACAGACTTGTATTATTTTTTCCCCTATTTATTTATCGCTGAACCATTCCTTTAAGTTACAGACACATCTTTTTGCCTGTATAGCATCTCACATTTGATTGACTTAACGTATCAAATCTTTAAAATTGCTCAGCTCCAATTTAGGTCACTAAAACTGCACCCAAATCACTCAGTAACCACTTCTAAACCACTTCAGAGAGGCTTTAAATTTGATCGCAAAAAGCTTTTCTGGTTTCATTTCCTTTTATTCTCTTGGCAGATGCTTTTATCCATGGCAACTCGCAAGCGAGGCATGACGCAGTCCCGAACACAGAGCTGAGGACTGTAATGTCAGTTCCAAATCCTGGCAGGCGTTGAAATGAGCTGATGAGTCGAATCAAAAGCACGAAACTGATCAGGGTGACCGAGACTGGAAACGAGATGTGAAGTCTTAAAGCAGTGCCCCTTCTCCAGCAAACATCCACACAGTCAATGACCCCCGTTTACTCCTGCTCGTTTCATGCGTCTCGTATCGAATGCGTCTCCGGTTAGCCAGACTGAAATCCTGATTGGTGCATTACGCGTTAATATGCAAATCAAACTCATTACATTCGAACACCAACTTCCTGTGTTGTTCCTCGGTTTTAGTTGTCTTATGAATCGTGTTTTTAATCTCGCTAACGTTTTTTGAGGGGGTAACAGCATTCATGGAGCCGTGCGTCACCTATTGGGAGGGGTTTTTGGTCGTTAAATGTGGCTTGGAGGGACGGATGCATTTACACTTGTATAACGTGGCTAAAATGCGTCTCAGACCTCCTGAAGTGGTTTAAACGCTCAGATTTAAACCTGTTCCAAATGCGTCATGGGTGCATTTACACTTCCATGTTTATATGTGGATAATCTCTATCCTGATACTCAAGCCTCATGAAACGAGCAAGTGTAAACAGGGTCAATGAGACGACATTTGGCATTGAATCATGAGCAACTTCTGAGATGATCGCAAATCTTTCTTCATAATATAAAGCCATTTCCACTGCACGTCTAGTTGGAAGTTAACGACACTGGGAACTTCACACTGAGCATCTGTGGATGATGATAAAGTCCCCAAGATCCTTCCAGGCCAAAAATCAACAACACATGGGTATCATTCAGTTTGTTACAGCATAATTGAAGATTTTCATATGTACGTAAATCCAAGCGGTTCATGAACCATTAATCAGATTTAAAGTCACAACTACTGGTTACTACAAAGCAATATTAAATAAACACTGTAGTGATTTGCAGGCACAACCATTAGCGCTGCGACTACACACTTAGACATACGCCTCCAAACGTGCTGCTAAAAAAAACAAAAACAAATTGTGTCACATTTTGAAGTGGCAAAAAGGTAATTAAACGTCAATACAAATGTGTTGAATGTCAAGTAGCTCAGTGTCAAAAGTGCTAAATAGGCACTTGAACCAAGATAAACACTAACAATTCTCAGAACTGCCTTTAAAAACGTAAACCTCTTAGACCACAGACTACACACTAGGGAGATTCACAAAACGCTGATGCTTACAGTAGAGCTGCCATTTAGAAACCACTTGTAAACAAAGCCCAATCTTAGAAGCCACAATCTGCTGTGAGCCCGAATTGAACTTACAGCAGCAGAGGAAAACAAAAAAGTTAATGTCAGACGAGTGTTCGTGGATGGCAAGTTCATCAGAAAGGTGGTGAATGCTTTCAATCCAAACTGAAGATGTCCTCTTTTAGAATAGAATAGAATAGAATGCTCCTTTATTGTCACATATACAAGTACAGTACAGTGAAATTGATTCTTCACATAT
>JAOUQW010000024.1:11781809-11798750 GCA_028565825.1 Olivaichthys viedmensis | reverse complement strand
ACTGTAAATCACTCTGTGAATCCCTCTGTGAATCACTCTGTGAATCACTCTGTAAATCACTGTAAATCACTCTGTAAATCACTCTGTAAATCCCTCTGTGAATCACTGTAAATCACTCTGTGAATCCCTCTGTGAATCACTGTGAATCCCTCTGTGAATCCCTCTGTAAATCACTCTGTGAATCCCTCTGTAAATCACTGTAAATCACTCTGTAAATCCCTCTGTGAATCACTGTGAATCCCTCTGTAAATCACTCTGTAAATCACTCTGTAAATCAATGTAAATCACTCTGTAAATCACTCTGTAAATCACTCTGTGAATCACTCTGTGAATCACTCTGTAAATCACTGTAAATCACTCTGTAAATCAATGTAAATCACTGTAAATCACTCTGTAAATCAATGTAAATCACTGTAAATCACTCTGTAAATCACTGTAAATCACTCTGTAAATCACTGTAAATCACTCTGTAAATCACTCTGTGAATCACTCTGTGAATCACTCTGTGAATCACTCTGTAAATCACTCTGTAAATCAATGTAAATCACTGTAAATCACTCTGTAAATCACTGTAAATCCCTCTGTGAATCTCTGTGAATCAGAATCACTCTGAGTTTGATTTTCATCCTGTGTCTGTAATTAATGTACACTTTCATGTTATAAATCAGGTGCACCGTTGAGTTTTACAGTGCGAATGCGCCCTCTAGCGGCCGGAAGTGGTTACAGCACACCTTCATTATAACATTGTGACAGTATGAAGTAATAGTGATCTGCACAGCAAAGTGCATTTACCATCTCGAGTGTTCATTCATGTTCAGCTGAACTTACACACGTTTTATATAGGTTTGTAATATGTTATTAGTCAGATTTAACCCACATGTTTCAGCGCTGCCGATACATTACACTCAGCACAATGTGCAGCGATGGCATTTTTCCTTTGTGTTCTGCCAATATGATTTATATATAGGAATCTGTGTGTGTAAATAGATGGATATATGGCAGAATTTGCCATTCTCACAGCAGATGCGTTGAAGTCTCAGTAGCTGTGAGTAAGGAAAGGCATTTTTGCAGTGCATGGGATGGGAAGAGTTGTACTGACAGTAGGAATGAAGGTCTGTAGGTTTATACTGGATGGTAGTTTCATCAGCTGTGCAAAGTGCTTCTGAAGCTATATATACACCCACTTTATTAGGTATATCTACCTATACCTATACCTTTATTATGTAGCTCACCTGTTGCTCTGCACACTTTGTCAGACCTGTACACCTACAATATGGACTAACAAGGTTGGTGTGTCTAATAAAGTGCATTAACTGCGCCACACACACACATCACCACGTCAGTGTCACTGCTGTACCTGATCCACTCGTACCTGCGCCACACACACACCACCACGTCAGTGTCACTGCTGTACCTGATCCACTCGTACCTGCACCACACACACACACACACACACACCACCATGTCAGTGTCACTGCTGTACTGAGAATGAACCATCATCCTAATCATGTGCTCAGTGGTGGTGTTATGGTGGTCCCTCTCTATTGAACAGGGTACAGGGGGGGCAATCCTTTGTGCAGAGTAACAGATGGGCTACAGTCAGTAATTAAACACGTACGAAGTGAGGTAAAGCTGATGAACTGGTCAATGTGCACATCAGCAATACCCAGCCTTATAAAGTAATATGAAACTGTAAGTCATGCAGTAATCTACTTGAATTCCATGTAAACCCGCTGTTGTTTCATTACATCACCTAACCCGTTTAATATTCAGTAGGGAAGTGTTGTGTAACTGGAATATTATTATAATGTAACTGGAATATTCCTGCAGCTCCTGGTTCGAGTCCCACTCCGGTCCACAGCACGTGGCTACGCGCTACGTCACCCTTAGCGCGCAGCCAATCAGCTGCGGCGACGTTCCAACAGATGTGCCGCAAGCCAACATATGCAAATGAGGCGTCTATACGCGCGCCGTGATTGGCTGTGCCCCGGGCTGCTCGGCCAATCGCGTCGCCGACAGCGCTTCAGCTGTTTCTCTCGTCCCGCCCTCGTGCTCGTGTAGCAGCTGAATGCGGAAGTGTTGTTTTTTAAAGGGACAGGATCGTTTTTAAAGGGCGAGAGAACACACACTCTCTCTCTCTCTCTCTCACACACACACACACACACACTCTCTCTCTCTCTCTCACACACACACACACACACACACACTCTCTCTCTCTCTCTCTCTCTCTCACACTCACACACACACACACACACTCTCACACACACACACACTCTCTCTCTCTCTCTCTCTCTCTCACACACACACACAGAGCTGTGGAACTCAGGGATTCACAGGAACGAGGCCTTCTGGAAGTGAAACTCAACACCAAAGACCCCAATGAGAAAAGCACACGCCGTCTGTTTCCATCACGTCCAGAGGGGTTTGACAGAAGGTCTCAGAATTGGACAGTTCTTATGTCATGCCTAGTGTCAGCTCTGCGCAGAACCTTAGAGAACCATGAAGAACAATACGATACACCGGAGATGTACACCGAGTGTTCGCTTTCTGCAAATTACACGTGACCAAAATTACACGTGACCAAAAATTACACGTGACCAAAATTTACACGTGACCAAAAATTCCGATTCGTCCGTTCGGACCGCAGTCAGGTTCGCTCGCGTATTCCAACGCGTTGGTTGTCATAGTAACGGCGCAGGCGCGCGTCCGAGTCGTTTGGGGTTCGGGCGAGAGTTATAAAGTCGGGTGATTAAAAAAAAAAAGTTGGACACGGACGACATTTTTGCCATGAAAACAGATATTAAAAGTAAAATATAAATAGTATTCAAACGCCGACATGGGTTCGAAGAGCACTAGGGGGCGGGTCAGAGCCGACACGTCGCCATTTTGGACATGAAAGTACCGCGTGAACGCAGGACGCGCACGCGCAGTTAACAGCAGGCTATAACCCATGGCACGAGACCTTCAATTTCCTTATCCATAATAAAGGCGTACAGCTTTTACTCCACATTCCCAAGTGAACATCTCAAATACAGTCAAATTTATCGGAGAAAACCATTAGAAGATTATTAAGCCTTTTTATTAATAAAAAAAAAAAAAAAACTAATTTCAAGCTTGAAATAATTGTGTTTGTTTCTAGAAAGAAGCAAAAATGATCAAGCTCAAGTTCAAGCTTGAAATGATAGAAAATGGCTGGACAAAAGCTTAATCATCTTATATATCATCGCTGGCCAATAAAAAACATGCATCTCCAAAATTGACTTTTTTTTTAAGCAACCCGAAGAAACACTTTTTCATATCATTGATCAGACAATAAATCCAACATTGACGGTGTGATGTGTCAGCTGGCCATTGAGATGTGAGCTGCTGTGGGGTGGATGGAGGTTTTTAACCACAGTCCATATATGATCAAAAGTGAAAAACCTGGAGAAACATGTTTTTCACTGGACAGCGACGAATTTGAAATATTCAAGATATTTTCACTTGCTATCCTTTTTTTTTGCAGTGTAGGCTACAATCTCTTTTCATGTAAATCATAATCATATCTCATGTTTAAAATGGACAGCAAAAAAGCACGGATTCAGATGTATTGGGAAGAAAATAAGTCATTAAGCCTCAGACTCCCGTCATGTAGAGACACCGTGTATCGATAACGGCACAAAACCTTATAAAAACCCGTTGTGTATCCGATTCTGCCTCTTATTATTAAACATGTACATGTTAAAGAATGTAGTATTTGTGGTCGTCATCATTACATGTCAAATTCTGATGTATGGTCCTCTGGTCACAATTGTTATTGACTTTTAAAATATTTATTCATGTAAATGCCGGCGCTGCAACTGTGATTTTTGTCTCCGCCTCCCAAAGTTTAAAGGCGGAATTGTAGCAGAAAGCTGACAGTGAAGCGGATGATGAAGATCCAGTTTGAACTATTTTACAATTTTAATTGATTTATTTATAATTGAGATCATGGCGCCGAGTGATGTTTTAAGGAAATATACAAAGATCTGGGTGTGAATTTAAGGACGACTTCGAGCTGCAAAGCAAATGTCGGCCACCAAACAACTACATTTAGGATGAAAGCAAACCGCTGTGTGAGTAAATGTGATTTTTCACGCCGTGATGTGTGAAATACGGATCTTTGCAAGCTGGTCGTGGAAGTTAAAACGAGTCAAAAGACGATAATTTGAGAATAAACAAACTTTTATTTGAACAGTGTTACACAGAGAGAGAGAGAGAGAGAGGACACAGGAAGTGGTGAGCGAGTGGGGCTGCAAACACACAAAACCTCACAATTCTGATAAAACAAGCTGATAAAATGACAAGGCGGGGGAAAGATGGGCGCCTCGAGTCACATGGGGTGAAGAGGAGAGAGAGAGAGAGACAGAGACAGAGAGAGAGAGAGAGAGAGAGAGACAGAAACCGAGAGAGAGAGAGAGGACCGGGTCAAAGTGGGGGTCGTTTAATTTATGTATGTATCTGCAAGGTGCGAGTATTTTTTTGTAGTGGAAAAATAATCTAAAAGAGATTAAAAATGTTTTAAAAAGGGGGAAAAAACCCATTTCATCCATAGAAACCAGACTAAATTGAAATCTTTAAATCTGAGGAGGAATAAAATCTACAAATTGATTATTGGAGCCGGAAAGTCGTCTAGGAAAAGCAAAAAAAAAATAAAAAAATCATCATGTTGAGCTGCCGAGAGTTTTAGGAAATCTCCTTTTGGTCTTTTTGTATCGGTTTGTGTTTAGTTTGTTGTTGTGGTTTAATCTAAGAGAGGTAGACAAAGTGCACCTCCCTGTGGTGGAATGTGTGTGTGTGTGTGTGTGTGTGTGTGTGTGTGTGTATAGAGGAAGGATTGGCACTGTGTGCGAGTAGAAAACTGTCCCAACGTTGGTCCCTTGATAAAACACACCAATGAGATTGAGGTTAATCTGAAGTCCCGCCCACTTCTCCTAAACGACGTTGAACCCTACCGACCCCTTATCTTTATTTAAAAAAAATAAAATAAAAATGGTCCGGGATCATACATCAAATCATATTTATATATAGGGTACAGAATATAATCTACCCACCCGGTTTATACGAAGTGGTCCATCATAGCAACTCTGTGGATCTCAGAATGGGATTGTAAAAATTCATTAACGAGGTCTTTAACCCTCTGAACTCTGCCGAACGATTAATAAGAAGCTGGTTCTAATAAACAGCGGACAATCTTTTTTTTTGGGGGGGGGGGGGTAAAAACAACAGTAATAAACAACACTACAAAAAACGTTAGCTACAAGTGGTTGTGGTGTTTGAACGATAAACGCGGAGTGTCCGGAACAACGACGGCGACGTCCTGAAGGTCCTCGCCCTCGTCCTCTGTCGGAGACACGATCAGTCGTTCCGCCGCGCAGAGAACGGAGGGAAGATCTCCATCCGAACGGAATAAAAGATGAACTGCACGGGCTTCAGATCTGCAATCGAAAAATGAGACAGAACGCTTGGCGATCAATGGACCAACATTACTGATTATACTAAACCTTTTGATTGATGGATGGTTTTTTATTTTATTTATTCATACACCATAAACCTCGTTCCAAAAGGTTAACAAAACTGGCACAGTACAGCAGAACAACATTGAATAGCTTAAGAAAGTGTGTTACGCAATAACAGGGCAAGGGTCGAACCCGGCTCTGGCTCTGAAATGACCACCTTACAAAAGCCCCCCCAGTTTCCTGTTAGTTTGGCCAACATTTTCTTCCTAGGAGGTCTCATTCAACCCAAGATGTCGGGGGTTCATGTCTCCATGTGTCGGGTTGCTGTAACTATAATCCACAAGATTATAAGAGTCTCGTCTCTTATCAGAGTTTCGTCTCCCAAAAGACAATCGGTCTTGAAGAGAGACTGGGAGATCATAACCAAGACAATTTCCCCAAGAGATTTTAGAGATTTAGCAGTTAAATAGCCCATGAGAATATGTGCCAATCGTGTTGGGAGTGAAATAACACCCATGTAACACTTTATATTGAATAAATTTGCCCCTTGTTTCCCTTATGCATGGACAATATCTTCCATTATTAGACCAAATATCAATAAATGTCGTCATCAATAACACGATCGAGGTCTTCACAGCTCTTTTTGTTAACTCTAGAACACCTATAAAATACAGGCGTCTTCTGAATGGGCACTGGAAATTCACAAAACTCTACTATGGGATTCTTTTTTCTTTCTTTTTTTTGAGTAAATATTCCTAGAGATGACCCTGACCTTCTAAATAGACGGATCTTTAACCATTTTGTTGGTGTCACAGAGAACTTAAATAAATAAATACATTCCCTATCATAAATGCTACCATCATGTGGAAGGATCCTGGTTGTGGAAAATGATTCTTCAGTTCATTGTGGCAACAACAACAGAATTAAGGACCGAAAGGTTCTTTAGGGAAGCAAAAATAGCTCATCTGTGACACAGCAATAAAGAACCTTTTCTTGCAGTGAAATGCTTTCATTCATGAAGCAATAAAACACATGTATAATAAAATAATGAGTGATGAAGTGGAGTTACTGTCACCACCCCGGAGTTGAGATATATATATAAATAAACAGCACGTCCCCGAGTGCTTTATTCCTCTTATACCACAGCAATTTGCACACAATTACAAATTTTTATTTATTAAAGAACGACACGTCGCACTTTTGATCCGTTTATAGACACATTTAATGTTGTGGAACGTCTGAAACGAGTTAGTTCCGGTTCTCACTTACGTTCTAACAGCTATAAACAGTGGTTCCCTCACCAGCCTCTCTTTTTTTCTCTCTCTCTCTTTAAGTTAAGGCAAAAAATGCAGCTCGGAGTCTCCTTCCAGAAATGTTAAATAAACCTTCTCCTTACAGAAAGCTTCACCATAGCAACCATTATATGCTTTTCTTTGTTAAATAGCAAAACATTTTTTCTTTTTTTTACCGTTTATTGTTAGTCCCTGTGAATGAGTTGTTACTATAGAAATGATATTAGAATGATCGCATTAATATAGACCTGTGATTTGCCTTGCAGCCAGCTGTCACGCCCTCACCGGGCCTCCCCGAACTCCATGTCTCAGACACCAATAACTCCTTCCCGATATAAACCCCCCAGCCACTCTTCTCAGTGCTCAGTATTGTTCAAATGCTTCTAAATGTACCAAGCGATTACCTGATGGATTACCTGTGCTCGACCCCGGACCGAATTCCCCGACCAACGTCTCTGCCCGAACCTCCAACATTCTCTCTGTACATCACCCGACCTCACGCCTGCAGTCCGACACCGATTCTGCCTAACTCACTGGTACTGTCTGCCTCATGCCTCAGGGCCGGGAGGCCGCGCTTTCTTCCTCCCCGCCAGCGCCATGACACCAGCACTACTGTCAGAGCAGCTGTTACAGAAAATTAGTTAACGCCTTCTGACCAATCAGAATCGAGATTCAACAGCGCTGTGGTATAAATACAATTAACAAATGAAATGGGGAAAAAAACCAACAGAAAGTGTCTTAGTAAGGGAATTACAAAAGGACAGCTCAGAAACGCTCACGCCAAAATGGACACATTGACAGCTATGATAGCTAGCAGTTCGCTTCACCATAATTTATAGAAAGCTTAACGCTACCAGCTTAAAAGCTAAACTACACTATAATATTGAGGTAATTATTAGAAAATCGGCAGTGGGTGACTGGTTAGTCGTAATTTATGGCATATAGTTTGGTCAGTGGTAATCTAGAGTATGTGATCATTTACAGGCTATAATTGATCGGTTATAAATTACAGTGTGTGATTGGTCGATTGTAATGTACTATGTTGTCCCATAGATTTCTTGGTAGTAAAACCAAAAATAATCCATAGTCCACCAAAATTAACCTGAGAACATGTACGAAATATACAAAACAGAGAGGGTGTGTGTGTGTGTGTGTGTGTGTGTGCACATTGCAGCTCTTGTGTTTTGCCATCTAGGTGACTGATTATAAATGACTGATTATCGCTACATGAGCCACATCAGGAATTCTATGTATGTGAGAGTATGCGTGCGTGTGTGTGTGTGTGTGTGTGTGTGTGTGTAGCTCCCACAGTAAGCTGAGCTCGTTGAGGAAAGCTATCAATGTCTGAACAGAATACTGATCAGAAGCCGAATAAAAATGAAACACAGCCTTTTAGAGCCTCGGCAGCCACCGTAGTGTTTAAGACACACACACACACACACACACAAAAACACAAGTTTATGTGTCTGAAGGAGTCGCTCAGTCACTGGTGTGTGTACTTGCTTGAATTTTGTCTGATACATACACAGATAAATGGGCTCGTCACGGCCTACAGAGTACTTTACCTCGGGTTCTGTCTTCCTTTATTTCACACGCGCGCGCGCGCACACACACACACACACACACACACACAAGAAGCCCACAGAAAATCAATAATGAACTAACAGCGACGAGATACAAAGAAAGAGAATACAGAAAAATAAGAAACAGAGGGAAGGAGAAGAGGACGGATTGGAAACACATTCCATCCTCTCTCACTTTCTTACTCTTATTTGGTCAGTCGTAATCTACAGCGTATGATTGGTCGGTGGTAAATTACGGTGTATGATTGGCTGTAGATTAAAACTGACCAATCATACGTTGTAGATTATGACTGAACGTAATTATGGGATTGGCTTCTCCGTGAAAGACACTCCTTTAAATTTGTCCAGAATAAGGAACCCTTAAAGACGTCTGCTGTCTAAAGGTTGCAACAGATTTGATCTTACAAGCAAAAAGGGCGGCCCATAAAGGCCACCTATTTAGGCAGCCTAGTCCCCTAATAACGATAAGTGGACACAATAACAATATAATATAAAGCTGTTCTGGGGTCAGTTTTTGAACAATGATTAGCTTGTGATTAGTACTGATGCCAAGCTTAGAGGCTTTTAAAAGCCGTGCGTGTGTGGTTGTTGGGTCACAGTGACTATTGGAAACTTACGTCATGGCTGTCGTCACGGATGCCGTTGAGCACAGTGGTCTGTCGTCTTACACTCTGCAGTGTGTGTGTGTGTGTGTGTGTGAGAGAGAGAGAGAGAGAGTGAGAGTGGTTGTGAACTTATTACCCTACAGCTTCATGGTTACCCACCCCCCCACACACACATGCACATAAATACACACACTTTGCCTGCATCTTGTTTTGCTGTTGATATTTGCTTTTGACCCTCTGGGTTGCAACATAGCGCTGTTATTAAATTTGCTGAAAAATGGCATGATGCCATGTCATTCTGTGTGTGTGTGTGTGTGTGTGTGTGTGTGCTAAAAAAATGATTATGAGAGAAATTTCTCAACCCACCCCATAATTAGCAACATGAACTGCACACAGCTACAAACTACCTAACACCTCAAGGCTAAAAGTGTGTGTGTGTTTGACAGTGTTAGATGGATGGATGTGTGTGGTGCAGTGCTAAGCTCTTCCTGTTGCACCCTGAGGTCAACACTCCTTATGCTTATTCTTTTTAATAGAGCATTACTGATCAGATCAGCTGCTAACGCTAAGCACTGCAGTCCGCTGCGGACTGCATTATAACCGCTGTTAGCGTTAACAGCAGCAAATTATAACCGTTGATTAGCGTACACTGACCACAATTACACTACAGCCCACTGCCACTAATGCTGAGCATGTTGTTAGCATTAGCAGCAGCAGACTTCAGTATAATTGTAGCTAGCATTAATAGCAGCGCACTGCATTATAGCTGTCCCGTTCTCGATCAGCTGCCTTAAAATGCAGCACTTAACTGGGGTTAAGTGGCAAGGAAGTTAATTTTAGAAGGCAAAATCGTCTGTGGTTGGTTGTTTGCATTGTCAGTCAGATAACCTCTCGCTGTTAAAGTAGGTGATTCTTGGCCACGTTTAGTGACCGACTTTCTAGCGATTGCTTAAAGTCTAGCTTGCGACTGTTAGCATTAGCACAAACAGTAGCGTAACTGTGGTTAGCGTTCGTGGCCAAGCTAATCAGACATGCTCTTCACAGATGCTAACCAGAGATGGGGACCACCGGCAGTAGCTTTAGTGATTAACTCCCTCCTCATTCTCTCTTTTATCTCCATACTTTCGTTCTGTGTCTCTCTCACACATTCGTGCTGTCGTTTTCTCTCTCGCTAACTAGCACGTAGCGGTGACAACAGACTTTACCTGACCTACTCCAGTCTGTTTGTATTACAAGCTGTCTTCAAAACAGAGAGAGAGACACTGTGCTCCTGTCACCTGAGTTGCTGATGAAGGGAGGTGCTAATTAGACAGGAATGAAATAAGAAAAGCCTGAGTTAGAGAGAGAGAGACAGAGAGATGGAGTGGAGAGAGAAATCATTTTTTAATCTTTATCTATCCATTTATTGTGTCCAATAATTATACATTTATACAGGACAACATTGTGTTAAACAACAGCACATGGGACATTATTAACACTCCAAACATTCACATGTGACCAAATTGTTCATTCATTTGTGGTATGCATATTGAAACTGGATAGCCGCTAACCCTTTGAACATGTCTACCAAATCTGTTGATCCTTGGTTTTGGATGCAGGACTATTTTTCCTTTTCCTTTCTTTTGGTTTTCCATATGGATAGTTTTGCTATTTCTAACATAAAATTAGGGATAGCCATGTGCCTTCAGCCAACACTGTATACTAAAATAAAGAGTTTATGGAAAGAGTGTCCCTGTACTGCTGAAACCAACTTGTTAAAAGACAAAACGGCTCAGTTAGTCACGGACATAATGTTAAAAGGGACAGAACACCCCAATACTAGGATCAAGACATGGCCAGATGTCTGTTCGTAGTTATTGACTCATGTGCAATCCTCCACTGGAGGTAAGCTGTCCACTTGTCAAGCGTAAGCTTTTACAGGCACTGCCATCTGCCTTTAGGTGAATCTGTGCCAAACAATTCCCCCCTCCTTGTTGGGACCATCCCAGACAGTTCCTGTAGTTGAGACACCTTCACACAGTGGCCATTTTAGCAGGTACACCTATCATATAGGTGCATTTTGTCGATACTGTATACAATTACTGACTGCAGCCCATCTGTTGCTCTGCACAATTTGTCAGCCCCCCTCTACCTCGTCCATTAGTGGAAAGGGAGCACCATAGGACCATCACTGACCAGATATTATTAGGGTGGTGGACCATTCCCAGCATAACAGGTACACTGACATGGTAGTGTGTGGTGTTGGTACAAGCTCTAGCCTTTAACTGTATACCTACAAGGTGACCAACAAGGTCGTACATGCACCACACACACTACTATGTCAGTGTCACTGCTGTGCCTCCAAATAACATCTGCTCAGCAGCAGTCCTATGGTGGTCCGATGGTGAGTGTATAGTGCCTTTTTCCTAGCCGATTTGAACACCCCCAGTGGTGGAGTTGCAAAAGATAAAAGTTGTCCTTCCTCTTCATGTTCCTCTCCCACAGCAGCGTTTGCACTTAGCAATGGGTAGAAAATGTATTGTCTCTTTACGCACCTTTTCCCAACAGACAAGACAAACACTGTTGATCTTATTCCCTTCATGTCACAAAGTTTTGCGATGGTTGGGAGCATTAGATGTCCCAGCTTTGAGAAAGATAAGATGTCCCAACAGTTCTAGCCTCTCTAAGTGGCTGTAGAGCTGTAGTGGTCATGAAATAATTATTGAAGAGTGGTTCTTAATACATCCAGGATCCTGGAGAAAGATCCATTCTTTGAGAAGTAAAAACTTTCGAAACTTGAAGGACAGACAGACAAAAAAAAATACCAGTCAGATTCGTCCCCTCTATGGCCATTAAAAATAGCTGTTTGTCTATACCCCTACCACCATGCTGTGTCGATCCAGACGACGTGTTTTTGGTGTAGGAACCTTTCAGCCCCATGTAGACGAAATACAATGATTCTCGAGGGAATGTCCACCAGTCCTTGAACACTCTCCTGCACTGTAAGTATAAGGTAGCTGATCGAATCCAGTGTTGGCCAGACCAGAAAAAGTCAACCAGACGTCTTTGGATGTCTGAAATTAGGTCTCGAGGTGGCTATAGCGCAATCAACCTGAGCCAAAAGGTAGAGGGGACCAAATTGTTAGTAACCAGAACCTTTCCCCTATAGGACAGTTGGTGTAGCAATTATTTTCATTTAGACAAGCTGGCATAAACTCTGTCCACTATGTCCCTTTTCTGTAACTAATATTTTCCTAAATAGAGTCCAAAAACTTTCAACCCAGGATATGTCCCCTGGTAATTAAGGAAGGACCCTATCTGTCTGCTTTGTCCCATCCCATCCATAAGGCATCACATATACAAAGCTTGCCTGAAATAGGTCAACTGTATCTGATCCAACTGGGGACAAAGAAAGGGCAGCTCGAGCTACCCACTACCTTTAGCAGTGAGGAGCCTGTATATAAAATGTTTTATTTAAGTTTTATTAAGCCCAAAGGCTTGCCGTACAGCAAAAAGATTTTTATGGTCAACTCTATCAAAGGTCAAAGAAGAAGGTCAAGTAAGGCAGCTGATCGATTGCTGTGTTGACCAGACCAGAAAATGTCTACCAGTCGTTGTTGGATGTCTGAAATTAGGTCTCAAGGTGGCTGTAAAAAGGTAGAGGGGACCAAATTATTAGCAACAAGAACCCTTCCCCTGCAGGACAGCTGATGTAGGAATTATTTTCATTTAGACAAGCTAAAGTCCCTTTTCTTTGAAAAGTAAAAACTTTCGAAACTTGAAAGACAGACAGATAAAATGGTGAAATACCTCAAACAACTTCTTGTTCAGAATAATGTCACATATCAAGAATAGATTGTTCATTATTGACCTGTTTGGGATACAGTAAGGTCATCATGATCAAGAAACTGTAAATATTTTTTTAAGCCTACTTGACAAACATTTCAAAATAATTTTGTAATCTGAACACAAAAGTGATACAGGTCTCCAGTCCTTTAACAGCAGAAGATCCCCCTTTTTTTTACACTGGCAGTAGCCCATTCTTAAAGATTCATACTACATCATAAAAATCTCTTCCCAACAAATGTCAGGCATGTTTTTAGAAGTTTGCAACCAAGCCATCACTACCAGGAGAGCGACCTGAAGAGAGCTGTGAAACCACAATAGTAAGTTCCTCTAGGATAAGATTTCAGAGTTCAGTTGAGTTTTCTGTTTAGGTTCCGGAGATAGTAGCCCTTCCAGAAGCTGGACTGTTACTGCCTCACCACAGTTCTCAGCTTTTTGAGGGTTGAAGTAAAACTATCGCATGTTATCAAATTGCAGAACTGTCAGTAGATACTTTTCCATCAGGAAGGTGAAAACCAGTCATGAGTTTCTGCTGTGCCACAAAAAAGGTTAAAAAAGATAGCGCTGGGAGCATCCATGTCCTTCAATATGATAAACCAGGATCACTTAAAACAAGGCTATTTATTGTCTTGTCCTCTTTCAGAACATTGTCCAGGCCAGGGTTATCCTGGACCCAAGCAGCCGCTTATTGCTCAAGAAGATTGACGTCCTACTAAAGTGCTTGCATAGTTTCTCACACCTTTATGGTGGACAGAAGTGATAGTGGTCTTCAGAAAGCAGAAGATACCCCATTCGGGTCATAATGATAAAAAGGCACGTTGGCGTGACACTGTCGGTAGCTCATCATTAAAAGATTTGAAAACTACATCTGTCGAAATACTCAAATTTGAATAATTTGAATATTTGAGTATTTGAATACTCAAAAACTCCCACCACTGTTCTAAGTTCCTGAAATGTGATTTATTTTTCATTCAATGCCCCCCAAATCATTAAAATTCTTTACAAAATTCAGTATCTGGCAATAACCTAACATTAAAATGGCAGTATGAACTAGTTTTTTTTTGGAAAGGATGATACTCCAGAATTTTTGGCACCCTTCAAGAGAATGGGCATAAATTATTACATGCAATGATTTCAATTTTCCACTTAAGCAACTGGAGAAACTATTTAACTTTTCTCTAACAAAAATAACTAATAAAAATAATTCTTCTTTTTTTTCTTTTTTTTTTAAATAAAAGTATTTTCTCTCAAAAAAAATTACTGACCATAAATAATTAACCGATGAACTTTCAACACAAGACAGCGGCTTGTTGGCCTGCAGAAGTCAGGTAACGGGTATACATAATACATAAATAGTTTAAAAAATACCATGAAGCACAATCAGAGCCATAATAAAAATAATTTTTATTTTAAAGTTTTGAAGGTCTGGAACGTTTTAGGAATGAAAATTTGCCAGCAAGAGGACACATGAGCAAACTGCCCGCCCACACAATGAGGAGGATGGCGAGAGAGGAAGAACTCAACTCAACAAGCTTATTAACTCAATTATTATCTGTGAACAATATTTTCATAGCCCAAAGACACCAATCCCTACTGATTTACACCGAAATTGTTCTCAACACTAACCACAAATAAAAGATGCATCATGCAAGGGAAATAGAAATTGAAAATCTCATCCTATCCTCTCCTCACCTCATCTCATACTTTCCCCTTTTCTTCTCTTCTCTCATCAATCTTCCCTTGGCCTTATCTTCCCTCCACTCCTTTTCTCTCACTTCTCTCTATCTCTCCTCACTAAACTCTCTCTCCTCTTTCTTGTCTCTTCTTTCCCTATTTACCTCTTCTCTCTTTCCTTTCTCGATTTCTCTCCTTTATTCTCTTCTCTTTTCCTCATTTTTATTCTTCTATACTTTTTCTTTCCTGTCTCTTCTTTTCACTCCTCATCTTTCTCTTTCCTGTATTCTGTCTCCTTTGCCTCTTGTTTCTTCTTTTCTCTTTTCTCACATGTCTGCTCCTCTTCCCCTTTCATTTTTGCATGTCTACTTTCAGCTACTATCACTACATTTCCTTTCCTCTTTTTCACAACCTCTCTTTCCACTCTTCCCTTTATTTTCCTCTTTACTCCTCTTTACTCCTCTCTCTCTCTCTGTCTCTCTCTCTCTCTCTTTCTCGTGATTACAGTTGAATTCTCAGCAAACTGAATATGTTTCTGCAGTGAAAAGAGTGTGTGTGTGTGTGTGTGTGTGTGTGTGTGTAGGAGGCCTTCAGTGTCTTTAATCCCCCGCAGAGAGCTCCGCGTTGCTAAGAACGCGAGATCGAGCCGAAGGAATGTCCGCCTCAAAAGAAAGCACTGAAAGTGTGTGTCATCGGTACGGCAGTCAGCACACACACTTACACAGCGCTGACTAACACACTCCGCCGCTCTTTCTCCGATTCTAATCGCGTCTGTTCTCTATTACGCTCTCATTTCCCATAAACACTATCAAGGTCCATATGCTTTATTGATTGTCTCATTCATATCTGTTTGTGCAATTTGTTACTGTGGAATTTGTCATTTCGGTGGTTAAACGATGGTTATATATTAAAAAGTTGCCTATTTGAGTCACCACACATCCTTGAAACAGTTAGCAATTAATTTCTATTAACAAACCAATTCCAAAGAAGCGGTTCTAGCAAGTACTTGGGCTGCGTTTAAAATGTGACAATCCACAGCTGGCTGATCTTCCGAGTTCTTATCAGATTCTTGGAGCTATTCATTTTCCAGTGCGCGACAAATTCCTCTCGGCTTAAGCAAAATCCCACACGAGTGTGTGCACACTCAAACACTCCTACAATCCCCGCAGTTCTAAATGCAGTGAAACATGAACATAATCTTAGAATCACAGAAAGTTTATAGTTGCGTCCAAAAGTTTGAGTCAACTACACAGTGGACTATTGATATTTTATGAGTTGTCAAACATTATTATGTTTTACTCAGTTGATGCTCGGTTGATAATACAAGAATGTATTATTTAAAATTAAGATATATCCTCAAACACCACCTGCTTCATTTATTTGAAATGTTGTGGCGGCATTCATTTCATCCAAACGGAAACCGATTTTTCACGTGGCGTGGCTCTACGTTGGTCACCAGTGGGCGTTCCTATCTTGAGTTACTGCCAGTTGCCATCGATTCCCTGGTAGCACAATTTGGCCGCACAAACTTCTGCTAAAAATGAGATGTCTTGCCCATTTTGACCAATTGAAAAATTAGATGTATTCATGCTAAAAATGTGTGTAGATTGCAACTGTGCAGTTCATCACGGTCTACTAGTGTCAGAATGAGCCGAAAACAACGTTTGCTGGTGTCTATTTGCAACGAAAACACCACCACCGCTCTGTTTGCGTAAATCAAACACTTCAAGCCAGTAGCAGCACAGCGACTAACAACGGATGGTTCAGGAGCGACGACTAGGAACCAAAAGACACGGATAGGTGTCACAGCTGTGGGGAAAAAAAAAACCCAAAACACCGAACAACCTTTATTTCGCTTCACTTCTCATTTGCGTAAAGTTAAACGCCGCTAAACGTTTTTGCGTTGCTCGCCCCACCGGCTTCGCGTCGTCCACGGTTGCTCCACCTTGGTCGCTGTAAATCGCCAGATGTCATTAAAAAAAATTAATGGCTTTCGGCTGCTTTGTCGCTGCCTGTGTTAACGCAGGGTAACCGTCATAATTGTTGTCTTTTAACAACTAAAATCCAACGTTGACCCAATTAATATGGCCTTTTTACGAGGATACATACATATACACACACGTGTGTATTATTACCATATATGAATTACTGCTTTCAGTCTATAATAAACCTTTTTTTGAATTACATAACCATGTTTGAGAGAACTTTCTTGGTAGTGGACTCTTGAACTCTACTGTCACTTTTTGAGATTTTGCATCCGTTGCTTCGATAAACACACCAAATTGGCTCTGGACGTGTACATTCCGGTCTTATTTAACCAGGCAGCTTCAGACCTCTGGAAAGATCTGGTCATCACCATAGGAACCCCCCACCCCCCCCCCCCCCCCCCCCCCCACCCCGAGCCTCTTCCTTCTCCGCCCTCCTTTCCTCTCTCTCCTCACCCTTACAAACCCGCCCTCCCAACACTCGGACAGCGGGGGGGAAA
>JAOUQW010000024.1:11713075-11730174 GCA_028565825.1 Olivaichthys viedmensis | reverse complement strand
TAACTCAGATAACCACTCTGTACAATTGTGGTGAGCAGAAAAGCATCTCAGAATGCACGACGCGTAGAACCTTGAGGCGGATGGGCTACAAAGGGAGGCCCTACCCAGTATTAGTATATTATTCCCAATAACGTGCTCGGTGAGTGTATGTAAGCGCTGTTTGTGTGTGTGTGTGTGTGTACGGGTACGGGTACGTGTACGCACCTAAACTTCCTTGTCCTCTCTCTCTCTGGTAGGACTTGCGCTTTTCAGAAAGACTCTATAGTCCCAGAGAGAGCCGGGTGAGGAGATCATTACACACGCATGCTTAGAAGCAGGAAATGTTACAGTCTAAATCATTACGAGGGTAAAAAGAAAATAAATAAAAATCCAAGACAAAGTGGTGCTGTTTTTGAATGACTGCAGAAAAGATCCCACACTCAACATTAGGGTTTAAAAGAGTCCAGCTACCAGGAACTCCTTGTGTCTTTATCAAACAAGATTCTATCATTCACTGGTGTGAGTCAAAGTTACTGATTGGCTGAAAGCAGTAGGGATGATGATGCATGGCACTGTTTTACCATCGAGGTGCTGATTTTAGAGCCGGTGCATAATTTTAAGCTTCTTTTTTTTCTTCTAACACTAACAAGCCGGTTCTCAGGTGTCAGAATCAGTTCGGTTCCAGCACCAAAATGCTGGTGTGGAACCTAGAACTGGTGACGTCATTTCAACTCGAGTTATTTACATGACCGCCGTTAAAATAAGGCATGAACAGTGGGAGGAGTTTTAAAAATGTTGGCAAAATTAATATCACAACGATGAAATCAATGGTCTGACGGTTTTTGCTACATTGCCAGTGCGACATTGCCTCTTGTCTGGCATGTTGTCTTCGACGATATATTTGCCGTGTGGATGATCCTGAAAGATTGAATTCTTTTGGATGGTAAAATGTGTTCGTGACGGCAGAAGCAAAACTTGTAAAATTCTCCATTGTCGTGTACATTTTTACGCCATTAATTAGTAAACTCCCACATCTGACTTCGGAAGTTTCTGAGAAGGACACATGCTCATTTACATTTGTCCCCAAATAATGATTCCTATGAGGCCTAAAGAAGCCTTCTGAAAGGGGCAGACTTTTGTCTCGGGAAGCCCTAAGCAGCCTTGAATTGATTGGAACTTTTGTATAACCGATTATCAACACAGGCCTATTGGTGGCATCATTTAATCAGGGTTGCTAACTGACAACTGTCACTTTTGTGTCCTTTTATTTTATTGGTTTAAAAAAAAAAATCTGCTTCAGAAAATAACGAGAAGGCACCGACTATTAGCATAATAAATAATAAAAACAAATTCAGTTTGACGAGTAGGAGATTTAGCACTCCTCCTAAATGCGAGTTACTATCGCCGATTAACAGACTTCTGAAGTTTCAAACGCAGCCGCTATTAATTTTAATACTCAACAAATTTTAGTGATATGAAAGCTTTACAAATAATTGTAAAGTTTATTCCTATTTTAAATATGTTTTTAAAAAATCAATCTTGATGGTCTTTATAGGTATCTGAATGAACAATCGCTGCTGCTGCTGTTTTTCTCTATTCATTTGTTAAACACCTTTGCATAGTTAGTGATGTCAGTATAATTTGTCCTATTAATATATATATTTTTACAAATATTGACCTAATTACACTTGCACCTTTACGCGTTAACTGAAAGCTTCAAATTTTAAACATGCACATCAATAATAGGTGCCTTTATGCTAATTTAGGGTGTAACAGGAGTTCTGGTCGGTACCGTAGACGGTGGGCATCTGCTTATTTACATTGCTCTTGTGTCCCCTCTCTTTCTTTTTTTTTTTGTGCGTGTGTAGACTAACGGGAGCTGGCAAGAACAGAACACGCCTCCCTCTCCACCTGGAAGCGAGCGCTCCGACAACTCGGACTGATGGACGCCGCTCGTCCCTACTGCGTCCGATAGACGAGGGCAAAGGAGAAGACGGAGAGAACGATGGTCACTCTTCTGCCTAAGTGCAGTATATTTCAGTTCTCTTCATTTTTTTTCTTTAGTCATATCGTCTGGAGCGTGTGTGCACGAGAGAGCCGGAGGAAACGGCTTGTAGTTGGGCTCATGTACTTGGCCGTTTTGTTTTCTTTCGGTTTATAGTTTTAATTTGACATTTTTCATCACTACTTCCACTACTCGTTACTGCAATATTTGGGTTCTGAAGAGGGATGGGGAAGCTTTGTTAAGCCACGTTATGAGTGCTTTCTTTATAACTAATAGTACTATTGTTTCTGTTATCACTGCTATTCTAACCTATATTTCTTTAAAGCTCAGATAGAGATGAATTGGCATGGCTAAAGGGGGCAATAGAGAATAATCCAAAGATTGATTGTTTTTCTTTTTCTTCGTGTGTGCGTGTATTTCTCTTTTCTTTTTTCTTTTCTTTTTTTTACCGTGTGTACCTGTTATCCGAATGGGGTGTGTTTGCCGTCTTTTCTTTTCGGTTTGAATGCGTACATCAACAGTGCTGTCTTTCTCTGTACAGTGAAACACCTGTATTCTCTACCTCTTTTACAATAAAGACTGTCTGTGTACACATTCAGCCGCACTGCCACAACGCCTCTCATTTCAGTGTGTGTTCACTAGGCGTGCGCCAATAGTAACGGGAACGGTTTGATGAAAAGAAGAAGAAAAATCAAGTTTCCACAATTTTGCACTTACCCCAATTGTGTAGTCCAAGACATGTTAAGTGTCAGATGTTGCTTCTTTAGTTTTTGCGCTGGAGGTTCGAGGCTAATGTAGCTAACAAGTAATGGAAATCTCTCTCACCCAAAATATTTTGTGTAAATATTTGACATCCAGATCTTCAGTGATGTCACACAGACGTGCCGATATGGTTTAGGACACAGTGTGACTTGCTGTATAATCTATAAACATGAACCAAACTTTTGTAACGTTATGGGTGCGGCTCATAATCTTAAACAAGAATCACTTTTTTTCTCCTTGGTGCAATTTGGTGTTATTCTGATCCCTAAACCCTGCCTCCCAACATTTAAAGATAATATAATTTGGGGTAAGGGACAGCTGTAAATTAATTTAAAAAAAATATATATTTTTTAAATATCTTTAATATTTTTGTATCGTGATGCGTACCTACCTTTTATCACAGTTTACAATATTATGAATATTACAATAAGATATTGCACTTTGAAATATTACTATGCCTCATGGAGCAGCATTTTAACCGAAAAGTCAAAGTAACAGTTACGCCCGCCATGTTTTTCTCAAGTTTTATGTAACACAGAAAGGGAAAATGAAGGAGGGGGTTCTACCTTTCAGCACCATAAAATGGGGAACTGTGCTTTTCTATTGGATTCTGTTCCAGTACAATGTGCAACACCATATAACCACAAACACTTTAAAAAAACAAAAAAAAGGGCACTGTAAAGGCACTTTCACACATGCATGCATTTACACCCTTGGCCTGGTTTGTTTGAGCAGTTGTGAAAACAACCGTTCCGTGACCGTCTGAGAGAAGTGATCATTATACTTTTGCATATTTCTAAAAGCTGTTTAATAGCTTTTGCCATTTCTTTCTCGTGGCTGTATGCTCCCGCACCCCCATAGAAGGTCCTGTTCAACCACGCCGATTTTCACCCCAGGTTACGCCCTTGGACACTAGGCAACTGTGCATTGATTGCTCACCAAACTCTCATGGGCATTGCTATATTGAGAAACATCAACTTTGCGTGACAGCTCGCGAACGTGGCGCTAACAGAAATTTCTGACTTCTAAAGTGGTTGATACCACAGGATTGGGCCATTCATGTGGAATTTTCTCATAAATATGGTCAACACCACCCCATTTGAACGCATGTAGATATTCCAGTTCTCTCTCCAGTTGGTGGAAAAGTAACTAGAATTAAAACCGAGAAGTTGGCTTCCATTTGGGTGAATCTTATTTTTGACGGTGCAGTGGAAAAAACACTGAGTGAACAAAAGTATGGGCTTGCCTTCTCTAAAAAAGGACACTTGCAATGCTTGTTTAACTTTCTCCAAAATGGGGAACTTTAGAGACAGCTGTCCTTATTCGCCTTAAAAATTGTACAGGCTTTATGTTGAAAGCACAAATGCTGAAAATGTGGTTTAAAAAAAGGTGAAATCTAGAACCCTTAAGGGGTCTTCAGTTGTCCCTCTGAGGGAATCCTTAAAGGTTCTATGTAGAACCCTACAACAGAGTGTTTCCTTATCAGAAAAAGTTTTGAGTAAGGACCCTTAACTATCCAAAGAACCCTTGAAGAACCATTTTTCTAAGAGTGTATCTAGGTAGCCTCCATCTAAATGGAACACACGTGTGCACGGGAGATTCGGAGAAAGAAAAAAGATTTCACACAGTAAAAATGACTTGATTTGGGCATGCTATTTTAATATACTAATACATACAGTAGGGTCTAAAAGTCTAAGTCCACTACCAGAAATTGCTCTTAATCCATTAGTTATGAAAACCTAATACAAGTTGTCCAAATAATATTGCGTTTGTGTATAATATAAGTACAGAAAGTGTGCTCGTATTGACTAAAAGCAGTAGGGTTAACGCTTAGCACACAGAAGACAGTATGAATTGAGTCACTATTAACACCGCGTGTTAGGAGTGTTTGTGTGCTATTGTGAACAAATAAGATATGGTGTCACAGTAATTAAAAGACAGCAGATTGAGTGCAAACGGGATATGCAGATATATTTAAATTTTATACATTGATTTCTCAGGTAGCTAAAATAACGGATGTCTCCATTTTATATAATGGGTTTTTGAATAAAAGGTTTTCAACTAAGTAACATTTTGTATTAGTTCTAGGTGAAAGAAAATAGTTCTTGATAGTGGAGTCAGACGTTTGGACCCTTCTGTAATACAGAGCTTCTCAGTCACATAACAGTCTGAACAGTAGGCTCGTTATCGACCACCTCGCTTTGGCTTTTTGCCTCGCAGCTCTTCTTCCTCTCTCTCTCTGAGTCTGCGTTACACACCATCCCTGCACTTTTGCTCTCTGATTGGCTGGAGCTTGCCTTAGGGTGGGGCACGACCATGATTTCCACATGCTCATTGGCTAGTTTCTCTGGCAGGACATTGACGGTTGGCTCTGTTTGGTTGGTGCTGTGGCGGCGCTGCATAGCGGGCTGTGTGCAAGAGAAGGAGCGCTGCCGAGGCGCCGGCTGCGGAGACAGGAAGTGGGGTGTCGTTGCTCTGGAGATTTCCTGTGCTGCTTCCCTTTCTTCTTCCTCAGCTTCTGAGGTCACTTCCTGAAGCGTGCTTATTGGCCGAGGTGGGCGGCCGAGGATCCTGGGGCTGACTAGTGCTGTTGCGGATTGGTTTGGCATTGGCCTCCAGTTTTGGGGAGACATGATTTGCCAGTCGCTGTGGAGAGGAAAAACAATGTCAGGCTTATGTATGTAATTATCCTGCTGACATTTTCAGATTATTGAAGATGTATGTAATGAGGGTTTACTTCCGAGTACATGATGAAATATGTTTTAGAGTTCAAATTCTGGAAAACCACACCAATACACTCCACTTTTGAGTTTTGGCAATTTGTCAATGCCAATTCCCACTCTCTCCTCCTCTATAACAGCTACCAATCCAGGAAGATGAGTGCTAACATCTGCTTTCCTCTAAGACATGTGAAGCCAGTTACTGCATATTTTAAATTAATTACCCCTGCAACATCATTGTGCAGCTGAACACACTTGCAGGACAGCACTAACTGCCCTACTAACTGTTTACGTGAATTGGCTAGCTTAGGAAAATCAGCATAAGGAGAAGGAAACAAGTCCATCCATCCCACCCAGAGAGCAAGGCCAGGTATTCTCTCATGGACTCCTGGCTACAGATGGCTGTGGCATCATTGCAATACAAACTCGCAATCTCCCGACAATAGGGTGAAACCTTAGACAGTTGGGGGTCATTTGGGAGCCCCTTATGTGGATATTCAGACTCCTCATCAAAAGAGGTGGATGGTGATCCTCACTATAGAGCAGGTAAGACACAAAAGGTATCCCCAACTTTACCTGGGCTGAGGAGAAGACATCTCCCGGTGAGCAACAACCCCAGAAAAGGAAGCACTTCTTCCTGGCAGACATGGAGGCGACACCACCCATGGGGAATACAGGTAAGCGCGATCATCCCACAGCACCTCGGCAGCCGGGACCACAGGATAAGGGCTTCGGTGGACTCGGTGGGCCAGTAGGAGCTCGAGGACCTGATGATGCAATCCCTCCCGAGCTACATCTATTGGCCGGCGCCCTCTGCGGTCCGTCAGCTCCTGATTAGCGCCGTTTAGGAGGAGGAACCTGGCGGTCTCGTAGCATCCGTGAAGGGTCGAAAGAAACAGAGCCGTCTCGCCCTGGAAATGGAACGCAGCCAGGATTTTAAGTGCAACCAAAGTTCCCTTAAAGTATGTCTAATAGTATTTATGTGTAGAACAAAAGTATTTTCTTACCTTGTGGTCTTGCATGTCCACAGCGGCGCCGTAGCGTATCAGTGTCCGAGCCAATGAGAGGTGGTTAACTGAGCATGCCCAGTGCAGGGCAGATCTCCCTGGCAGAGAGAATGGGTTTAGAGAGGAGGGAAATAAAGGAAAGAAGAGGCTCCATCATACACAAACAAGCAGAGAGGAAAGTGCAATACCATTAGGGTGTTAAGGAGGAAAAATGCTCAAAGTAAGGAAGCCAGAGAGCAATTGAAGAAGGTGGGAGTGGATGCAAATTATGCTGGTTTAACCGTAACAAAAAGAGCTTGCAGAAGTGACCTAGTGAGACAAAGCAGAGCAGAGAAAGCTAATATAAAATGTCCAAACTAAATACGCCACAGCATGTTAACTTTGTTCAGAATCATCAGCAGAAATTAAGGGTTCTGAAGGAGTAGCAACAGGTGGAATGTAGCGGGGGGCAGCAGGGAATGACGAAAGGACAGAGGAAGAGGAGGAAATGGGGAGACCAAAGAAATGCATATGTTACTCCCCATCTACCCATCAAGAAACAATCGTGATGACCTTTAAAACCTCAGTCAGGAATCACTGCAACTGGCCAGGCAGTTTATAATCATCACAAATGTCCCCCTACAATGTGTAATCTATGGTTACTGTTCTGTCTGAGTCTTGAGGCATAGCTAGTCTTGAGCCAGCCATGCCATTGTTTTGGCTTCTCCTGACTGGTGCTTTAAGAGCCAAATATAAGAAATAAAACAAAATAAAATGCCACTGAGGGTTGGCATGAAGAGCTAGACAGACAGGCAACAGAGCTTGATATGTCTCTAAAGGCCACAGAGATTGAATTGATCCTCCCATTACCTCCACTCGACAGAACCTGAGTTAATAGCGAGAGTGGTGATTACCGGTGTGGTCAGTGTTGTTGACGGGCACTCCGGCCCTGAGCAGCTCCAACACCACGCGATCGAGGCCGCTCCTCACAGCTCGAATCAGAACCACGGAACCGTCGGGTCCGCACCATTGCACGGGGGCTGACTGAGGTGAAGAAATATAGAAATGACCAGATGTGGGGAAATGACTACTTTCTGCTGAGGGTAAACCTTATGAATGCTTCAGTAGAATCAACCAAGACCATTGTAATTATTCTGCTCATAATGTGAAATCTAAATCATTAGTACCGCTGTTTTAGCACTTAATCCTTCCTTTGGCAAGGATACACTGTCAGAAAAGACGTACTTTACAAATACATTTTTGTTCCCCAAGGAACAAACAATGTAAGGGTACCCTCAAAGGTACAACAGTTGTCCTTAAGGTCCAATTGTGTAAAGGTATAAAAAGCTTACCTTTGAGGGAACCACCCCAATGGCAAGCGTTAGTACCTTAACACCCCAGTTTAGTAGCTTTTTTTAAACAGCCATATATCTTTTAGTGCAATGCCTTATCAGTTCAGCAAACACATTGGAATACTTGAACCATTTCACCTTGCCAATCATTCCAGATACATGATGCTTTTCGGTGTGCTGTGCATATGGATGAAGGACAGTTGTCTTTAAGAGGAAGAAGGCATTGTATAACTCTTGACCCAAATGACCCACATTTTTAACCAGAACATGGGATTCCAATGTCTCTGGAGTGCACTGTAACAACATTATTATCCCCACTTGTACATCGATTGTCCACTTGTATCCATGTTGTATCTTTAGCTATGCTATTAATAAAGCACTTCTCAGTAAGCCTTTCCCTTCCTAACCATCAAACACTTGATCTTGATGAACACTCACATTGCTTGGTGTCCTCTGATGTGTGGGAATGGAGTTCCTGTCCCACCTTCTTGGTGGAGCTGATAATAAAAGGAGGACGTTATCACAAGGAAACTTGCACATAGATGAGAAACAGTCATAAACTAAGGTATCTATCTTACTTTGCATCGGCACTTGTTGATGGTTGATGTTGAAATGTTTCTGATCTGGAGATCTGTGGTCACAGATGGTCCTGCTGATGTCCTCCATGGAGCTCTGAGTCACATCTGTGTCACTGCCGATGTCCAAGGTCTTCTTAAGAGGCCTGCAGTCAAAGTTCGTCCAAAAGACATTAGCACAGTTTCCTCACACAGCTTCACTACAGATAGATCAAAGGAGTTTTGTTGGCTAAAGCTATTGTAGTTATGGATAACCAGAGTAATTAGGATATTTTCTATGTGTAAGGATGGGAACAGGAAGTATGGTGGAAGGGCTATTTCTGTCCTTGGTACTTGAAGAACGGAAATTGTTCTCATGACCTTTTGACCCAAGCTCTACACTGCACATTCAAAAAAAATTGTTTGTCCATCAGGATTTAAAAAAAAGGCCCAAGAATGTTGTGTACTTACAGTACCAGTCAAAGGTACTGTATTGTTGGACACATACTTATAGTAAGGGATTAAGTAAGGTAATAAGTAGGCTCACCGCATCCGAATAGCGTCCTCTCCAAGCGGCTCCCTGCGCTTCTTTCCCAGCTCCTTCCCTTTCTTCTTCTTCTTCATGCCGTTTCTGTCCTTCTCCCTCGCCGTCCTTCTGCTCCTCTCGTTCTGCTCAGAGGAGCGCTGCATCCAGGCTTTACTCTCATTGGTGTTGTCGGTTGCAGTAGATCTGTGATGCACTCTTCCTCCTCCCCCTCTGCTTTGCCGTCTTCTCCTGATCCACACAAGTACTGCCAGCACCACCACGGCCAGCGCCACGCCAATGCCCACCACGATGCCAACCACGGGCCACAGCCACGCAGGAGAGCCTGTATTATTCAGTGTGGACAAGACAGGGAGGGGAAGGAATGGCTATAGTGGCTCTGAGATGTTCACACTGTTTGCTTCATTTTTTTTCATTCAAATGGCAACATTTGCTCTTCTAACACACAGTGTTGAAGTTTATGACTAACACTTGATACTGAGTCAAGTAGTACATTCCTCTGTGCATTATGCCATCTTTCCTACTACTTTTATTCAATAAAAACATATTATTTTGACATATTAGTGAAGACTGTTGGAATCTTGTTTGAGAAATAGGATTTGACAGACGCAGACCTTTGGACCCATTGGCATACTACCTCTTGACAGCTTGACCTGTTTGGGAAATATTCCTAGATTATACAAGGAATTATTTTGGTATTTTTTTATTTTTCCAATAATTTGTATTTTTTTTGGGAACAGTGGGTGAATATTTTTTAATATATAGTTTTATTTGATTACATTCTTGCATGGCTGCTGTATTGTATTGTGCTGTAATATATTTTTGCAATCACAAATAAAACAAGGCTGGAAAGTGAAAAATCATCAGCTATCTGGTGTCTATATATGTTATGGTCGAACATACCTTCAGGCTCCTTGGTGGGGGGTTCTCTGACTCTGATCTCCTTATTGATTCCCCGGATGCTGATGAGCGGCTGGATCTCAGCCCTGACGTGGGCTGGGGCACGGTTCAACTCCAGCACGGCGTTCAGGAAATCCGCCGCCTCCAGTGCATAGGGAAAACAAGAGGACGGTAGCTGGGAACACGGCCTGTTATCCACTTGGAGGAACAATAACGACCTGTAATAAAGCGAAAAAGATCACAACAGAATGGACCGATGGATGGAGAAGTTACCAACTGACTGAAGAGTTATATGCTACTACCAGAAGTCCTGCATTTTTCATGTTTGTTTATCAGTCGTATTGTTGCTGCTGATTTTAATTTGTAATGTTAAATTGATATATGTTATTCCTTTCTGTTGTCTTGATGCTTGTAGGGAATATCAACTATCAATTGGTAGCTTAGCAGTTAAGGGTCTGCATTAGTGACTAGAATGTTGTGAGTTCAAATCCCAGGACTGCCAGAGAACCACTGTTGGGATCTTGAGCAAGACCCCTGACACTTACTTGCTCAGTTCTTGGATTGGATTCTGTTGCTTGGATTGTAAGTTGCTTTGGATGAAATAAATGTTAATGTTGAATTTAATAGAAAGCTGGAAAATTAAATGGAAAGCCTAATATCAAGTCTCTATTGGAGCAGAAAAATTGTAAGGGAAGCTTAGATCCAGCGTTTGAACTATATTATCCGAATCCCTTTTAACGTACAAGTCCGCTTTCAAACTTTGGACCACACCTCCTACAAGGCAAGTGTGGGATGATTTAGCCATGTCATTTCCATTATGTTGGAATTATGCCATTATGTTCATTATGCCTCATACCTCCAGTGCTAAGCTAAAGAGGCAAACTTTGGACATCAAACAGTCTTGGCTGATCAACCATATTTGGCGTAAGGAAATTGTGCAAATCTTCATTTTTGGCCGAATTATGGCGTTAATAGCTGAGCTACCACTACCAGAATGAATGGACCATGCTATTTATTTCAATCCAAATTGCACATGCCACCATGCAGTGAAGCTAGGGTCAGGCAGCCTTAGAACAATTGTGGGCCCAAGGGCCTAACAGTGGCATACTGACAGTTGAGGGATTTGAACTCTCAACCTTCCAGTCACTAGCATAGCACCTTAACCACTGAGCTACCACTATCCATTTATAAGAACACACTCATCTCATACCATCAGATGCGTGCAACTAATGCTGTTACCCGTTGCTCTTGTAGTTAGGCGCTTGTTGTTGCATATCTATCAGCTGCTGTGCATCCAGAGCAGAGAGGTCAGCGCCGGGCTGAAATGACACCGCCCCCCTCAGTCTGACGCTTGTCTGGAGAAGGACGCTGAGGGCCCAAAGCAATGAGCCGTTCTGCAATGGGGCCTTCTGGACGGGAATTGCGGTCTGCAGGATCAGAGCTCCTTTGGCCCAGTTGGGCTGCTTGTTTTTATAGCAGTCTGAGCCATCCCACCCACAGGGAGCAGTGTTGCAGCCCTTCTCGCAGTGTGTGTTGTCGTAGTGGTCACGGCAGTACTGAATGTAGCCCGAACTGGAAGAAAAGAGCCATCACAAACTGTAGTTGAGCTGCTCCTTTATACACGTACAGTTGGGTCCAAAAGTCCACTTCCAAGACCTTTTATTATTCAATGTAAATTTCATTTTTGGCCGAATTTTTCCATTAGAAGACGAAAACAATTAAAACTGTGTAACTATCACATCATATCACATTAACTATCACATTTAAGAGGATGCCTGTTTTTGCTGTAGTACCATTTTCACAATTGTGCCCCCAATATATCATGCAAAAACTGTTTTGCAATGTCAGTAAAACAACCTCTTTCGGTGAAAGTAGGTGGAACTTGTAATCTATGGTTACTGTTCTGTCTGAGTCTTGAGGCATAGCTAGTCTTGAGCCAGCCATGCCATTGTTTTGGCTTCTCCTGACTGGTGCTTTAAGAGCCAAATATAAGAAATAAAACAAAATAAAATGCCACTGAGGGTTGGCATGAAGAGCTAGACAGACAGGCAACAGAGCTTGATATGTCTCTAAAGGCCACAGAGATTGAATTGATCCTCCCATTACCTCCACTCGACAGAACCTGAGTTAATAGCGAGAGTGGTGATTACCGGTGTGGTCAGTGTTGTTGACGGGCACTCCGGCCCTGAGCAGCTCCAACACCACGCGATCGAGGCCGCTCTTCACAGCTCGAATCAGAACCACGGAACCGTCGGGTCTGCACCATTGCACGGGGGCTGACTGAGGTGAAGTAACCTCTTTCGGTGAAAGTAGGTGGTTCTTGGTCACATTGAGTGACAAAAACTACCAGACTCTCTAGAGATGGCTAGAAGTCTGGCCTGCAAGACTGGTGGGATGCTATAAGCTTTGCTTACTTGTTAGCTACATTAGCCTTCTAGCTCCAGTGCAAAATTAAAAAAGCCAACTTCAGACACCAAAAGGGTTTTGGCTGATTAACTACATTTGGGATAAGAGGAACATTGTGTACATTTAATTTTTGGCGGAACGGTTGCTTTAACGACTAACACCTGACGTCGACTCAATTAGTATGGTCCCTACTGCTGTCAGTCACTTTTTTGACTTATGTTAGTGAAGAATGATGGAATCTGGTTTGAGATATAGAATTTGCCAAACTTTTGGATTTCATAACAGATGAAATAAAAACTGTTTTCTGTCATGGACCCAGACTTTTGGACCTGTATGCCTTCAGAAGAGTGATAATATTTTGATGTCCAGAAACAATCGGGCTATTACTTGCAGGATTCTTTGTCTTTGAGGCAGTCGAAGCCGTCTTTCAGGCACTGGGAGCCAGAGCACTCCTCATCACACACTCCATTCACAAATTTGGTCTTGCACATTTTATCTGCTGGGCAGCTGCTCCATGGGTCACTGGGAGATGCTTTAAAGAAAAAACAGAAAGATGATCACTGTAGCAAACCAACCAACCAACCAAATTTGGAGGGAAAAAAAAACATTAATGAAAAATGAAAATTTATTTAAGAAGTCTTAAGTAGGAGATTGGGTTAATGCATTTATTTTTTTAAACATCAAGAAAGAAAGTGGCAAGTACCACTTGGGGGCTTAGAGAAACACATATATACAAAAAAAAATTAGAAAATAAAAATTTATATTATACTGTATATAAACAAACAACTAAACATAGAAATAAAATATTTAAACACAGTCTGAAACTATGATTTGCTGTTAATATAAGTTTTCTTCAGAGACAGAAAAGGCATTGCATACAAGGAACTGTATTAACCCTATTAATACTACTACTATGCTACTACTACTACTACTCCTGCTACTACTAATACTACTTCAATTTCTACTGCTACAACTACTAGTAAAAGCAGCAGTAGTATTGCAGTATTAATAGTAGTTGTAGCAGTAGAAATTGAAGTAGTATTAATACTGCAATACTACTGCTGCTTTTACTAGTACTAGTAAATTTAAAAAAGAATGGTGCACAAAATGCTGAGTATTTGATATGGATCATATGTTGCTCACCCTGTATTCACTGTGTATATACATCTATATTAATTGGTCATGCTATATAATACTGTACATTAATACAGATCTGTGGACCACTGACTTTATGGCCCTATTTGAACAGTAAAAACTGAAGCAGAAGTGAAGAAATGAGCAAAAATCTGTAGCTGTAAAAGGGGTGTCGAACACCATCAAGGCCTAAAAGGCGTGTCCTTGGCCTGAAGGGGAAACAGGAAACTCGGGCTCTGACACAAACAGGAAAGGTGAACCAGAAGAGGTGAACTGCAACAGGAAATGGAGTGGAATGGGAGTGGGTCAGGGTTGAAGGGCAACACCGTGGTGACGATGAACGTAATGGAGGGGGACAAAAGGCTAACAGGTGTGGAGGACAATGAAGGCACAAGTCCATCGTAGACATAAATGAACTGGGAGTTTTGCAGGCTACTCTGCAAACTACTGTACTGTTACTCTGTAACTACTGTACACTACAAATTCAAAACTATTCATTCAAAAGGAGTAAATTAAAGCACCTTCAAGTCAGAATTTTAACGATAAAGGTCTAATGAAAGTTCTCTGTTTAATGATGCATGCATTTTTAAGATGGCTACAAGGTAATGTTATTTTCCAAAGCAGAATTACATAATCAAATTACATCATTTGTTATATATTCTTTGTACTCTGTGAATCAGTCATTAAATTGCCAGGGTTCATACAGATGCTTCAAATCAAATTTCAGAACTTTTAAGGAATTTTTTAAAGCACTATTTTTGTTTTTTAACGACGACACGAGAAGAATTAGGGCAGTAGGTGTCAAGTGTGAGCGTTAGGTCTGTTTGAAGCCAAGCGCTGATCATTCGAGGGGATTTTGCAATTCTGCAGGATTTCAGTGACTCTTTGTGACAAAAGACGGAGTGTTTTTCTAAAATCAAATAATTAAAATATGAAAATTTCAAACGTATTGCTTTAAAAGTTTTAAAAAGCTAAATTCAAGAACTTTAAGCATCTTGTACAAACCCTGGCTTGGTCGTCAATAGTATGTTAAAGAGTACAATGAGGAGGTCATAAGGAAGGACGCCAAAGTTTCCAACATCGATCCATCCATCTATTCATCCATCCTTCATTTCATCTGTCCATCCATCCATCTGTTGATTCATTTATCTATCTATCCATCTGTTCATTCATCCATCCTATCCATCTGTACATTTATCACACATCCATCCATCAAAAGAAGGATCTGTTCATTCATCAATCGAATCTGTCCATCTATCCATTTATCCATCCATCTGTTCATGCATCAGCCCTTCTTTTCATCTATCCATCAATCTATCAATTGTTTTATACATTCATCCATCCATCCATTAATTTATCCATCCTTCTATTTGTCTATCCATCCATCCATCCATCCATTTATCAATTCAACCCCAGAAGGATCTGTTCATCCATTCATCTGTCTATTTATCCATCCTTCTATTCGTCTGTACATCCATCCATCCATCCATCCATCCACAGAAGAATCTGTTCATTTATCCATCTGTCTATCCATCCATTAAACTATCCATTCATCTGTTTATTCATCCATCATACTCATCTGTCCATCTATCAATGTATCCATCTATCTGTTTATTTATCCATCCTTCTGTTTATCTGTTATTACATCCATCCTTCTATTCACCTGTCCATCCATCCATCCATCCATCCATCCATCCATTTAACCACAGAAGAATCTGTTCATTCATCAATCTGTCTATCCATCCATTAAGCTGTCTATTCATCTGTCCATCTATCAGTTCATCCATTCATCTGCTCATTTATCCATCCTTCTATTCATCTTTTCATCCATCTGTAGATCCATCCACCTGCTAATTCATCCACCCATCCAGTCACCCTCCATCCATCCATCCATTGTCTTATTCATTCATCTATCCATCTATCCATACATACTTACACGTGTTCATTCATCGATCTTTCATCTCATCCGTCCATCTATCCTTTCATTAAGCTATCCATCTGTTTATTAATCTATCATATTCATCTGTCCATCTGTCCATTCATGCATCAATTCTTCTATCAATCTGTCCTTCTACACATTTATGCCACCAACTATCCATCCATCCAGCCATTGTTTTATCAATTCATCTATCCATCTGTTCACTTATCCATCCGTATATCAATCCATCCAAGGGTGTTTCCTAAATCACAGGAAGTAGACTTGGACTCACCTTGACATAACCTGCTGAGGGGCCATAACATGAAGATCAGACTCACCACCAGGACCATAGTAAATGTTCTGTCACGGCTTGAATTCTTCTTCTCTCTTTTCTTTCTTTCTACCGTATTTCACACACACACACACACACACACACACCAGTCCTCTGAAGTGCTAATTTCAGCATTCCCTCTCTCTGTGTGTAGGACCTTTGTGCATATCTTTTTGAATCCTTGGGTCTCCTCTCTTAGACCCGATGCAAAAATACCCTGAGCCGTGTGAACGGTTATGTTTACGCCCCCCTTGATTTTTTCCTCATTCTTTTTCAGAAACACTGCGGATATCTGGACTCCTTCCTGCCACTGTGTGGAAAAGAATAGGTGTGTGTGTGTGTGTGTGTGTTACTGCATGAGTTTTGTGTGTTGTGGCTAGGTTGCAGACCTGAATGTGTTTTTGTTATTGCCGGAGTTATGGAGTTTCTTGAATTGTGTTTCGGGAAGTTAAAAAAAAAGTCTGATATTTACACATCCGCACATATAGAATACGTCTGTAAGCTCAGAACTTGGTGTCAAATAGAGGTCAAATAGACCCACACGCTTGAGTCACACAAAAAAGAAATCTGTTATTTATTGCAAAACACAAAAAGTGTTTTATCGAAATATTTTCGGAACTCACTGAGACCTCGTCTTGGCTCCATTTTATTTTTTTGTCACCCTTCACCCATGTGACTTCTCTTGAATGGCTGATTTTGATTATACAGACTTGTATTTGCGTTATGACTGTTAACAGTGCTAAATTCACATTTTTCCATTTAAAACAGAGACTTTCTCAATACTTCTGAGGGGGAAAAAAATGGATTCAGGGAGTGTTATGTGCAGTATGAACTCAGTGATGTCAATAAATAAGCGTCACGGCTTTGGACTTATTACATCCAGCATTAGAGGATGATGTGGAACTCGGAAACTTTTAACCACAGAAACTCTGCGCTAGCTAACTGTTGTTGATGAATAAAATAATTTAGATTGTTATGGTATATTTTAAGGTTTGGCCACTCCCTGCTGAAAAATCCGGCTTAGTCTGACCAGCTACCAGCTGCCAAAACACAGGCCGAGCTGGTCAGGCTGGATTTTTCAGCAGGGCTGGTATGGTTTAGCTACAGCTAAATAAATCGCTGATATTATGACGATGCAAATCGAGATTATTAAAATAGAGAATATTAAAATCCTACTCGTGTTAATCTGTGGCAAATGCGAGCTAGTTTACTATCACTTAGCCAGCTGGCTCACTAGGTTAGCTAATGTTACTGATATTAAGCTATTTAAGATGGCAGGAGCACATGGGAGCGATTACAAATTGAAAATTCATGGATATTCATAGATCCTGTCATTTGTAATGAGGATAAACGTGTAGAGATGTTCCTGGGCCATTTTTAGTTCAAGTTCAAGTTCAAGTAGGTTTTTATTGTCATTTCTCTATATACATATGAAATGAGATGTCGTTTCTACAGGACCATGGTGCAACACGCAACGATACAGCAGCACGCTATACAGGACTACATAA
>JAOUQW010000024.1:11689593-11709506 GCA_028565825.1 Olivaichthys viedmensis | reverse complement strand
TAAATACACAGGGCAATAAATACACAGGGCAATAAATACACAGAACAATAAATACACAGGACAATAAATACACAGAAAACGCCCAAACTGGCAACACAGGCACACATTGGGTTTTCAAAAGAGCTTACACGTGCTGGCCACGAGATGGCGCCATTTCTGCTCCGCGCCTTAATCTGATTGGTCGAGGACTCATTTTTGTAAGGAAGTTTACAACGTGACCGGCCGTTTTGACGTCCTTTTTTTTTTTAGTTGTTGTTGCGCGCTTGTTTTTTTTTGGAACATGTAATGTCCATGTAAGCATTTACAGCAGTCTTGTCTCATGTCTTTAAATGTTCGAGAGGCGTTTCATAGACGATTTTCTTTCAATTTCAGGTACTTTCGGTTTCACCTAGTGACGTTGGCTAAGGCTCGGTCCCAAATGGCTCCCTTACTGAAGGTGGAGTGCACTAGCGCGTGCTGCAGAAGCCCTTACATCACACCACGTGTAGTGCCGTGTTATAGGAAGTAGGTGGTTATTTGGGATTCGGCCCAGACAGCTTGCCGTCGTCGTTCAGTTCCTCTTTGGTCTGTGTAGGTAAGACACCTTCATATTTCTGTCCTCAAAAAATAAAGTACTCTAGCTTCTTACTCTTATTTTTTATTATGATGTTATTTTATATTCTTGGAAGTTTACACAATTTATAAAGGCATGTAACTAAGATTTAAAAAATAAAATAAAATAAAAAAACAGACAAGTTGCCACCTTTCCTCCAGATGTTGTGTTCAATAAGAGGCAGAAGTGAAAGTGAAAGCTCCTGTATGTCACAGTTTATTAATGTGCATCACTTTAAAGAAAGGAAAACTATATATATATATATACATGTATATACGATTTACTAAAATATTCCGCTTACTTTAGAGGTTATCGATCACCCAAGACATGTTTGGCGTTCACATTTAGTTCATGCACATTGGGAGCTTGTGGCCACCGGTTAGCGTCATTCAAACGGCGTGCGGAAATCATAAAATACTTGGGGTTTTTTGTCGAAGTAATACCATTTATAAATGGAAAATCGTGCAAATACAAAATGATCATAATTTTTATTATAAACTCACATTACCAGGACCGTGGCTGCTTTTGTTTGTTATGAACCTGTTGCCTTTTGACTTCTTGCCACTTTCCATTTGATTTCTGCAGTGTGGTCGGGAATGAAGGCCGAGATGGCGCTGTGCCTGTTTGTCAGCCTGCTCTTGTGCGTGGACGTGTGTGTGGTGTCGACGTTCGGGACGGCCCGGCTCTCGCCTCAGCTCATCCCTCGTTCGTTTATCAGTCTCTGGGTTGGAGGACTGCTGAGGCTCGCCGTCCTTCTGCTCGTCACTTTTCTCTACCCGTCGAGCCCGGCCTGGGCGAGGAGCACCGATGGAGTCCAGACCGTGGCCGTGCACAGTTTAGTGTATCCGGTCTACGTCACACTGCTGTGGGCGTGGGGCCGGTCGACGGTGGGGCTCACCTGGGGCTGGCACACCTGGCAAGGGGTGAGTGACCCTTTGTCTATTTTTATGCAAAGCCTGGAGGTCCATGATGATGCAATCTAACATGATCTTATCTTACTATCCACGAGGACGGACACCTAATTATTCATGACGGTACTATCCATTGGGATTTTAATGTGAGATCAATGACGCGATCTAACAAGACACTGTAATGTAGGATTGTTGTAAAGGCTCATCATAATGCTATCTAAGATGATGATGCCATCTAACAAGCCACGATGATGCTGTCCAATTAGGGCTGGGCGATATTTACAATGACATTTACATGACGATATAATGTCGATATTGTAATAAATTGCTTTTCTGAGCTAACGATGCTATGGTCAGTACGCTGACCGACTGTTACACAGAGCAGCAATTAGCTGATTGGACACTACAATATATTTTTGTACCAAATGTTTTAGTTTCCCTCCCTTTCCATCTGAAATAATTCATTTTTGTATCTTAGAACTTTTTGCACAGGTTTGCTTTGCTGGCAAATGTAACTATGGCCATATATATTGTGCATTGTGAAAATGTCAAGTATCGTGATATGATATTTTTGCCATATATCGCGATCTAACTATGCATGCTAACGCTATCCGGTATAATGACGACATGTATCGTGATACATAAAGTAAAATGAGCTGCCATTTCCTCTTCAGCTGCTGCAGTGCTACGTCGTTTCGGCTCTGTCTCTTCTGCTGTGGAAACGCTACGTGCCCTCCATCCTCCCAAAGAAGAAGGTGAAAACCGAGGAGAAAGGCCAGGCCCCCCTGCAGAGGCTGCTGGGATACGTGAAGCCGTACCGGCACCGGTTCACGGCAGTCATCTTCTTCGTGGTCGCTTCGTCCCTCGGTAATAAATGGCAACCTTTCGTTTTATGTTGCTTGTGTGTTATTGGGTTACAAACTTTCCTCTGCTGAGGAATGCTGCTGCTTTCAGGTTCACTTATACACCGCAGGGTTGTTGTTGAGCGTACCTTCACTCTGTTTGGGAATTTCCCGGGATTTTTTTCAAAACTGTTTTGCCTTTGTGTTCGTTTTTTTCTTTCACTTTTGGTTTCTTTAATCAAGTTGTGACATCACTATTGCTTGAACTTAATATAAATTTAATATATGTAATATATTTTATATTAGATCGATAATATATATATATATATATATATATATATATATATACTGTTTGTGAAAGATTATGACGTTTTGCATCGATGCAAAATATTTCAAGAGAAAGTCACAATGCATCCAAGAATTATTATTTTTTTTCATCCCTAATAGGCTAATTAAAGTAAGCTAATCAATATGACCCTCAGGTGAGATGGCAATTCCTCATTACACGGGTAAAATCACTGACTGGATCCTGAACGAGGACGAGCCTGACGCTTTTGCTAATGCCATCAAAATCATGTCGATCCTGACCATCATGAGGTAAAACTATAACGAGCGATAGGGGGATTAATATGCTGGGTCAAAAGATAACATGCTAAGAGACACCACTAAATTAGCTTATATTGCATATAGTGAGTTGATTAACACTCTTACGCTAATGCTGTGTATGACTGTGTCACACCTGGCCTCATTTCCCTGTTCCCCCTTGCCGCGCTGTGTTTGAGTTTGTGTGCGACCTCATCTACAATACCACCATGAGCCTTATTCACACCGCCATCCAGAGTCAGGTGTTCGAGTGTGTGCTAAAACAGGATATTACCTTCTTCGATAAAGCTTCCTCAGGTAACAAAAATGCATACGTATTACAGCCATTAAAGGAATAGTTTAGCAAAAAATTCAATTCACGCAACTTCCAGCTTCCGTAGCCCTGTTTGGGGTCTGAAGTTTTGTTTAGTTTTTTAGTTTTTTGCACTGGAGCTACAAGGCTAATGTAGATAACAAGTAATGGAAGGCTATCTCACCCAAAATCTTTTCTGCTTCAAACCATATCCAGTTCGGTGATGTCACACAGACGTGCTGATGTGGTTTCGGACACAGTGTGAATTAGTGTCATCTATAAACATGAACGAACCGTCTCGGCCCGAGGCCACGCCTCCTAAAGTTTAACGGTGGAGGTTTACAGGAAATCTGCAAGTGATGATAATATAGTTCCATTTTGAATCAAATTTGCAAATATAAACTCTTCCATTTTATTTTACAATGACATTACGTAGCTTAACAATGCCATTTGAACCGAGTATAAGAAGATTTAGGGATGTATTTGCGGAAAAATATTTTGGGTGAGACAGCCTTCCATTTGTTAGCTTTACATTAGCCTTGTAGCTCCAGCGCATAACTACAGAAAGGTGTTATATGTCCAATATTCAGATGGCACCTGTTTCTCATGCTCACAAGACATTAACAAGTCATTTTTATTGTAGTTTACTTAATTTAGAGGTGGAATGATGTAAAAAAATTCACAGTATAATAACTATACAAACCCGATATCATGGTTTTCGGTATATAGTGCCATCGTTTATACCGGTATCGCGTATTGTTAACGGTTTAACTATTTCAGATTATCATGGTATATCGTTATGTCAGTATATCATCACACCAGTAATACCAGCATCTCCTACTGTAGTGGTCTTGTGGTAAGCTCTCAGATGTTTGTGTTGCTCCTCAGGCGAGCTCGTGTCCCGAATCACCAAAGACACCAACGACATGAGCGAGTCCCTGAGCGATGACCTCAGCCTGCTCATGTGGTACTCCATGCGTTTAGTCTTCCTCTACGGCTGCATGCTGCTCCTCTCCGCGCGCCTGTCCATCTTCACCATCCTCGGCCTTCCCATCATTTGGATCATCCCAGAGTTTTCCGGAAGGTTCCAACAGGTCGGTCTATTTTCTCTACAGACCGCCTGCAGTTACTGCTTTTGATTGGTGACTTAGAGATCCCTGTGTTTTGCTAAGGCATTTTGCAAAGATACATTTCAGATGTGGAAAGCAGTTCAGTTAGTTTTTATTCAAACATGCTTCATGAAACTTATCCTATTTGCCCAGATGTTTAGTCTGTCTGTGTTCCTATACTGCAGGTGCCAGTTTTTTTTTTTTCAATGTTAGTTTTAGGTTTGAGTACAGCATCTGTAGCTAAATATTAGTGCTGATTTTGATTAGCAGATGAAATAGACACCATGTGCTTTTCCAGATTAGGCAATATTCACAAGTAAAAGTGACCCAAATCTGATTTTTTTTTTTCATCGCGTGTTTCCTCGTACATATTTTTTATCTGACATCTTAAATTCCAATTTAGGACACTTTCATATGTGGTACTGAAATCTGAATCATATATGATATGCAACGTGACCTCAGTCTGAACAGCCAGATTGGATTCCCGGTGATTTTTACATCAAACCCACTTGACGTTTGTCATAACATTTGGTGTCGAATCCCGATATTTCTCTCCACTAAAGTAGCTGCCATGACTCCACAGAAAGCCATAATTTTCCTGTTCTGGTGCTCAGTAATGTTATGGGTGATGCCATTCGGGTTTGAAGGCTTCATTGATCAATGTTCATGGTTTTCTCTCAGACACACGCAGTCAAAGTGCAGGAGTCTCTCGCCAAAACGAACAGCGTCGCCACCGAAACCTTCTCCTCCATGAAGACGGTGAGGAGCTTCGCCAACGAGGATGGAGAGACGGAGAGATACAGGAAATGCTTGGAGAACACCTACTCGCTCAACAAAGTGGAAGCGGCTGCTTACGCGGCCTCAAGCTGGACCAACAGCGTAAGACTCTTAGACAAGTCTCCACGTTTATGCGTTCAGAGGTGCTGTAAAATGTAAAAGAAATAAATATAATTAAAAAAATGACAAAACGAAATAAATTATATCTGTTCCGTCGTGTAATGCGCAATAGTTTTTCAAAATCCTTGTGAATGGAACAATGCTTCTGAAAATCCTTCTTATCAATCAGATGTCCAGTCTGGCCTTGAAAGTCAGCATCCTGTACTATGGAGGGCAGCTGGTGGCAGGAAATGTGGTCAGCAGCGGCGACCTAGTGTCTTTCGTGCTCTACGAGCTTCAGTTCAGCCATGCTGTGGAGGTAAAGTCGATTTACATTTTAGGACAGTTTCACTATTTCACATTGGGTTGGATAATCTCGCACATGCTAACACTCTTCTAGCCAATTTTAGAGGGTCCTTATAACCTCTTTTGCCGGATATGTTTCATTGGTGATTTACTGAATCACTTTTCTAACCAGTCTGTCATTTTCACAGGCTCTGATGTCCTATTACCCTCGAGTGAAGAAGGCTGTCGGCGCCTCAGAAAAGATCTTCGAGTACGTGGACCGGAAGCCTGACGTTCCCCCTGAAGGTTCCTTAGCGCCCAAGACCCTCAGGGGTCACGTGTGCTTCAACAACGTCACTTTTTCATATCCCACAAGACCAGGCGAGAATATTCTCAAGGTGAGTCGAGAAATCTCTACTATCTCAGGGGGCTTCATGCATTTAAACCTCTGTCTGTGTGGTTCACATCTATCACATCATGAAACTCACTGAGGTCACATGACAGCGAGGAGGCAAACAGGTGTGCAACCAGGCAGATGCAGTAGGTGACAAGTGATATATATTAGTTCCTCCACTTCCGATCAAGGACGGTTGTTCCAGCTTCACATATGGCTTCCAATTGGTTCTATGTAACCTTCCCTATGTGCACTTGAGAAATGAAACACACCTACGTACATCCTCTTTCCACGAATTATTAAGTTATGCAGCAACTAGCCTTTTTTCTACAGCATGACTGACCTTGTTGCTATGAAGACGACTGCAGATGTTTGTCAAAAATGCAATGATAGTTATTTGAAGTGGTCAAAGTAAGAATATTCTGCATATTGAAGTTTCCCTCACATCCTTAAAGGTAATATCTCCTGAGCATAATGACCTTGTCATTCATATTATAAATGAAACGTGCATCATATAAAGGGAGCCATTAGCAGTGTGATAGTCCCTCCAATGTGTATACATCGCTGTTCTTTAAATGAAGGTTAACCGCTGAGTCTCTATGAAGTGGTTGTTTTGTTTCACTAATGTCCACATCTGCGCATTCCTCACTGCACTGGACTGCATATATTATACAGTTTTTATAGACCTTTCTAGTTCACTGCATCTGATGCACGCCTGATCTTTTGGCCAAAACAGAAACCAGACCAATTTGAGCTGTGTTCATTGACAAGCCTAGTGGCCTTGACTGCTCGATGTTCTAATCCCGTTTAGGGCGTTTCTCTGGAGCTAAAGCCGGGGGAGATTACAGCTCTGGTGGGTCCAGCCGATGGGGGGAAAAGCACCATAGTCAGGCTGCTCGAGAGGTTTTACCAGCCCCAAAGCGGAGAGATCTTACTGGACAACAAGCCGTTGCAGAACTACAAGGATCAATATCTGCATGAGAAGGTAACGACATCCGTGGTTACATGTAGACTTTAAATGCGTAATAACGTGTCTGACCTTAGCTTTCCAATTTAAACCACGTTTACATACCAACACAATAATTTCAGCAGGTGATCATATGTATAATGCCAAATTTAGGTATTTCACACAGCAGCCTTGACATTTTGCGAGCTTATCTGCCTAACTAGTAGATCTTCTTACACGAAAATACCTCTTTATCGAAAGAAATTGAAACACAACAACAACAACAGCCTGACATTTCCCATAATGAATGAGGATATTTAGGATATATAAGGAAATTGCTCCATACTTTCCCAGTAAATCGTCTTTCTCCTGCTGCTCAGATCAGCGTGGTTGCCCAGGAGCCTGTGCTCTTCGCCCGCTCCATCACAGAGAACATCAAATACGGGAAAGCGGACGCCACTGATGAAGAGATGTACGCTGCTGCCAAACTGGCCAACGCCCACAAATTCATCAGCGACTTTCCAAACGGCTACGACACCGGTGAGTGAAAGTGGATGACACGTTTATCAATCTTCAGTTTGCTTAAAACTTCACTGAGCTTTTAGCCTATCTGATCCGTTACAGCTGCTACATGTTTGCGATTTTACAGGCATGTGTTATTGTCACGAGTGATCAGACTTAACACGTAACGGATCCAAGTGCAGAGCTCTTTATTCTCGAAATCAGGGAAATTCCAAATCGTCGTTGTTGTACAGGCATATGGGTCCAAAACCAGAAAGACAAACACAAAGGCAGAGAAAACCATAGGGCAAAACCAAAGACGTGGTCCGTATAACGAGCAGGGTTCGAAACCAGATAATCCAATCAGAAAACGCTCAGTGATGTCTTCCATGCGGATCGGCAAAACTTTGCAAAGAGTTCTGTGACGTATGTGTGTATTTATGTTATTGCTGTGTAGACGTGTCCCGGAAATGTGTGCGTGAACCGATAAACTGGAAGTACTAGTATTCTGGAGATCGCGACCTCTACCACTTCTCCTCCATACTGTCTCACTGGGAGCGATTCCTGATTGAATTGGCTATTATAATGAAAGCTAAGCCCACACTTTAGATTCCCATCGCCACAATATCGTGATTAAAGTTTATTTTTTATTTTTTAAATAAATCCACGATCATTATTGTAAATTTACAAGCTATATGGAGGAATGACGATAAAAACCCACTTGACCTTGAACTTGAACTCGATCCAATAACGTGATCATATATCCATGTGCGATGCAAGCATCTGCGTTTGTAGGAAAAGAAACCTGCTAAGAAGAAACTCATCCCATGTCCCATCCACAGAGAGGATAAACTATTATAGTCTGGATAGGGTGTTTGGCTTTGTGTGAATTAGGAGTGGAACAGTATAAAATAATTGGCGCTATGATACCTGTACAACCCAATATTGTGGTTTGCATTCCACGGGCCACCTTTAATGTCATAGTTATTTGGCTAGGTAAGACTTAAGACGATGCTATTAGTCTTCAGCAGTTTATCAACACAATGAAGAAATGCCATAACTCTGATCGATTTTTTACCGTAGCATATTTCAACTGTACTGTAACACTATTTCAGATTATTACCATATACCTTCACATTACTGTTGGTTCTAATTGTTTTTCACTATATTTGTGTGTATGTGTTATAGATGCTGGAGAAAAGGGTGGTAAAGTGTCCGGTGGTCAGAAGCAGCGAATAGCCATAGCGAGAGCCTTGATCCGGAACCCGCAGATTCTCGTTCTGGATGATTCCACGAGTGATCTGGATGCTGAAAGCGAGCATGTGGTAAGATACATCTCGATATTGTTCTTAAGCTTGCTATATTTGTATTGCCGTTTTTGCCTTAACACAATAAATCAAGGCGTCAGGATGGGTGTCAAAATATCTTCACGATAATAACACAAGTCTAGACGCCTTGACTTACTACTACAAGTCATTTTAATATGACCTGGATGACTAAAGGCCCTTATATAATAATATTACTACTACTACTACTAATAATAATAATAATAACTGGACTGCAACTCAAAGTGCAATACATGGAATTAAAAAAAACAACACCATAAAATAAAACAATCATTAACTGAAAATAATAGTTAAGTAAAGATCCAAATAAAATTAGTGTATTAACTAAATATATATTTTTTTATTAAAATTAATCAATTGCATATATACAGTAATTAACAAAATTGCCATAATATGGGGCATATAACAGTCATCAACAGACATACATTCTAAAAAAAAAAAAGAGGATATAGGGTTGTTGCGCACTTATGGAAAGTATGGAATTTAAAGGCACTAATTTTCAGACCAAGAAAAGTTTGGAAAGTCAGAAGATGCTTTGGAAAAAGTATGGATATTCTCCTGTCAAAGTTCCATGGTGAATACATTTTAACATTAGCATTGTACAGTTAATAAACTGTATTGTTAAGAAAACTGAACTTGGAACATCTGAAAAGTTGGAAAAATGTTTTTTAAGGGTCTGGAATTTTTTTATGAGGAAAGGCCATCGTATAATTGCTAATAGCGCAGACCCGACAAATTTCTTACGGCAGGAAGTTTCATAACCACATAACCTCCACAACATTTTTCAGCCTTTATCCTTCAGACTAAGTGAACCAAGTGAATGTAAAGTGAACGTATCGTCCGCAGGTGCACCAGGCGCTGCTGAGGAAGGCCAACGGCCGCTCCGTGCTCCTCATCACCAACAGGATGAGCGGAGTGGAGAGGGCCAACAACGTGGTGTTCCTGCAGAAGGGAGAGGTGCTGGAGCAGGGCAGCCACGACGAGCTGCAGCAGAAGAACGGCCTGTACGCAGAGTTCGTACGGCAGCAAAACACCGGCTTCCATCGCAACGCCCGGGACCATGACGACGACGACTTCTCCTCCACGAATGCCTGATGTGTATTTAACACACTGCAAAACCCACCTACACCTAGAAATGCGCCATTCCTTACAATGTAGGCCGATTAAAAGCTGATTATAATATGTCGTATGCTGTACTGTTGCCAGCAGGGTATATCTGTGAAAGGCTTTGCATACAAACGCATATCTGTGCAAAATATATGGTAAGACTTTTTAAAAGTTGTCAACATAAAAACGTTATAACACATAAAGTCATAAACATTGAATAACATGTTATTCACGAGTATATAAGAAATGCATATGTCAGTATTCGATTTTTGATATGTCAGTATTTGATTGCCAAATAATAATGACATTTTCCTCAGATGTGTTGGTAAATTATTAAGAAGAGACTTCGTATGACTAAAACTGCATTGCAATTACACTTAGTGTGTTACTGCACACCGAACTTCCATGGCCTCCGCCATATTGAGAAATTGCATCCCAAGTCGTGAATGCCACAAGAGTGGGCCGTTCACATGAAAGCTTTTCGAAAACACGCTGAGCACTACAACATTTACATCATTACACTATTTATGTTATGAAGCATGTCATCTTGCGAATACTGGCATGAGCTGTTCATAAAGGCTCAAAGCATTGCTTTGTAAATATGTTATTCCATGCTTATGAGTGTGTTATGAAGTCCCTGTTTTCTCTTGCATCAATACAAATCCATTGACTTCATAAAGTCGTTATTAACGTTATTAAGTCCTTATGAAGGCCAACTTAACCTTCAAATAAAGTGCTTCAAAAACGTTGATCTAAACAGTCATGAACACCTTCTGAAGTGTTTATGTAAGACGTTATGAATGTGCTATGGAGACACCCTTAATATAAAGTGTTACTAGATGTTTTATAAAGTGAATAGCCCTGCATTGAGTTAGCTATTTAAGCGTGATAGTGTCGTAGCCGACACGTCAATTTATCGTCACTACCCCTGACGAGGCTGCTCAAGCAGGCAGCAATTTCAGGCAGCACTTTGCGCTCCGTAGATGACATCTGCCCCCTTCGAAATTACAGCCGTCTTCAAAGGGCTCCCTATTTTGGACACACTTGCAGTGTCTTTGTTAATTTATTTATTTTGGAAAAGACAATCCCACAATCCTGTTCAACGAGAGTAACTGTCTAATAGCAAACATTTTCATTATTGTTTTGAATAACAATATCGTAAACCATTATAACAGGTTGGACAGGTTAGGATCCAAAGATTTATAATGGGCACATGCCTAATACGCCGTTTAAATCATTTGAGCTTGTTTGCTTTGGGTTTTGCAGCGCAGTGGAGATGAATCGCGTGACTGTTAAACGATTTAGACTATAGATAACTTATGATCTTGCTTGTTGTCTAGATACTTTCTCTACATCTGTGGTTCGTTTTTGTTTTGTTTTATCTTTATGTGTTCATGCCATGTAAATGCTAGGATTTTTAAATTAGGTGTAAATATCACGAACATGAAGGAAAGAGTAAAAAAGGTTGTTTTTCCCCCCCATGACTCCAACACATTATATAATGTGTATAATTCACATTATTATAATTCACACGTCTTATATAAAAAAAAAAAAAAGTTTCTTATTGCTTCTTGAAATTGTCATTTTCTTGCCTCTGAAATGTCTTATAAACGCTGTAGAATGAGATATTCATAGAGTTTTGTGTTTTGTGCTCTCTAACATTTCAAACATCACAGGAAATACCACCAAGGCCCAATCAATAACGCGGTCTGTGGTGTAAATTGTAGTTTCTTTTGCTTTCTTTGCTCAATCTATAATTTCCGTGTTTATTTCGGCCCAAGTATCATGGATACTTAGCCACAGTGCAGCTTTAAAGCTACAGTCAAGACATTTCCCCCACATATAACTAATAAAGGTAATACCAACGCTCAGAACAAAAAGGGTACTAAACTCCAGTACTTTAAGCTGCAAACGCTTGTCCGTGGGGCGGTACGTCTTTTGTACCTTTAGTTAGAGGAACATAATGATAGAGAAACATCAATAAGTTACGTCACTGGACCTCGAGGACCTCTCTTGCGAGCAGAAAGGTGAAGAACGTGAAGCCAACGACAGAACGGCTCGTCCTGATGGCACTTTGACATTTTCAACTGTTTTGTTCGTTTTAAAATAAAAATTGAATAAAATAAAAATGAAAAAAAAGCACAAACCTGAGGCAGCCTATTCAATTATATTTGCCTTATATAACATTAAAATCAATTGAAAAGTATGTTTTTGAACTACTTTGTAAAAAGAAACACACACACTGTTTAATTATTACAATCATGAAAAGCCCTGCTGCTGCAACATCACGCATGACCACTAGATGGCAACCGTGAGTGGCGCGACCCACTGTCGACGGACTTCCGCCGTTGTGTAAGCGGGCGTGGCTTATTGCTTGATTGGCAGTTAGATTAGCTAATAGGACGTGACGCACTTGGGCGGGGCTGTGCGGTGATAGGCCCAAACGCGGTTGCTATTTAAAACCTCCGAGGGCGGAAACCGAAAGGCGCCATTTGCTTGTTGGCTTCGTAGCGGTGAATGACAATAAAGACCCGAGCTACAACATAAAACAAAAACAACACAAAGAATTGAAACGAGCCCGGTTTATCGTCATGGAGGCGGCGGTCAACCCGTCTGTTGGCAGGTGAATATGTGCAGTTTCTCAAATATCGCATAGCAACAAGCTATCATCGGTTTCTTTCCGAGCACAAAAGGACGAGGCGGCTCGGGCTTGTGCAGCGGCCGAGTCACAAATGGCTCCGTGGAGTATAGAAGTGTGCCTAAGTAGTGCACTACACGGGCTGTAAAATAACGGCTTTTTTTTCTTTCTTTTTTTTTACACCCTACGAAGTGCGTACACTCGATAGGGAGCCAGTTTGGCGATTTGGGCGGGTGTTTTTCCGTTATCACTAAGCGGGTTAGATATATTCAAGTGGTTTTATTTATTTTTATTTTATTATTTTTATTTATAAAAAAAAAAAAAAAAAAAAAAATGTTAATCTTGTTAAAATATAATAAAAAAACACGTCGATGCTAAATTAAATTTTTATTTATTTTTTTTATTTTTTAAATTAATTATTTTATTTATTTATTTTTTTTAAACGAGCTTCGAATTTTTTCATCTACCCGCTTTTAAGCCATGCTGTTTAGCTTTTAGCCGCGTTATTGGCCGTATCCCAAACGGCTCCCTGTCCCCTAGATACGCGCACTACAGAGGGTGGGAAGCAATGGCCGTTGCATCCTATAAGTAGGGCCCTTCGCGAGTGTCGAGTCGGGAGCCGTTTGGGACCCGGCCGCCATCTGAACACTGGGTGCACGCAGAGATGATCTGAATTCTGGCTCGCTGCATACATGTCCGATATTTGCCAGCATTTCTTTAATGGATCGATTGATTAACATGCTAGCTAGCTTCCTGCGATGTGTTAGCGTAGATCAGGTGATTTAGGTGTGTGTGTGTGTGTGATAAATATAGGGCAGCGTAAAGCTAATGTATAACTGGTAAGAAAATGTCATGATGTCATGTGACTCGATTTGTTTACAGATAGGTGATAGGGCGAGGAGCCAGCAGCGTGCAAGTAGGTTTACTTCCTGTTTTTTTTAAAGTCTTTATGATGATAAGGATGCACTGATCCTAATTGTTTTGTTTTGTTTTTGCCCCTTTTTCAGTCAGATACCGATGTTAAAGCTTGCCGTGGTATCAGTCGATCATGTGGCCAACACGCTCCTGTTGCAGGCGTCACGACGTGCTTTAAGATCATTTGTGTCCTGTGCTTGCATGTGCTTGCATGCAAAAAAGCTCTTGGCTCGTGTCCTTGATCAGATTCTTGCACATCTGCACTGATCACTTAAAAGACGCACAGACTTCCCCCCCGCCGCCCCTCATTTTATTTATTTGTTTGTTAATACGTCACAGTAGACCTGAGGGCGGGACAAACGGAACACAACCAATCGTTGTGTGGCTCGCGGCGATACCGATTTTAAGTTTTCGCAAGCCGATCAAGCCCTGATCGATAAACCCGAAAGTCCCGCCCTCTCAAATATGCCGTTTCACTCGGAAATACGTCGTGCTGCGAAGAAAGGAAAGGAAAAAAGATTTGGATCTCCATTTCGCCTTGTCTTTAATGTAAATAAGACATCTGTGGATTGGATTGAGGGGGAGTCAAATCTGATCTAACACCAATCCAGCGTTTTAGGCCAGAACCGATGATAGGCTGATTAATTCTTTATCGGATCGATGCCAGGGCTGGTTTAGTCTCGGCCTCGGACGCTCTTTTGTACACTTTTCTGGCCCCAAGCTTCAGAATCTTGAAGGCTGCAATCTGATTGGCTGTCCGCACTCGCGTGCGGCTGCTTCCGACAAGTAAGTAAACCTTTGAACGCCATGACGCACACGAAGCTTTTTGGAGGACGATACAAGTCGGTGGACTGAAAAATGTTTGCGTCATCACGTTTTTACAAGAGGTCTGTGATTGGTCAGTTGCCATGTCAGTCAAATGGCCTCTTCCCGTGAAAGGCGGCGGTTCTTGGACATGTTTAGTGACGAAAAAGTACCAGACTGTAGCGAAAGCTAGAGGTGTGGCTTGGGAGACGAGGGCTGGTTTATACTTCTGCATCTGCGTGTCTGCGAACGTGTGTGCGCAGGCGTTTGCGTACGCTCTGCCCCTTAGTGCACACGTTCATGGTTGTTGTTTTTTTTGTTGCAAGAATGTTGGCAGTGTCGCATGTACCAAAATGGAAAGCAGGAAAAGCGAAGAACGTCCCTGGTCTTACTGTAGTAGAGAGAATGGATAAGAGAAGCAAAGTACTGGATGTGATAAAGAAGCATTTAGTTGTTTACCCTGTACCCAAGTATAATTTGTGGCAATGTTGCACTGAAATTTCTCACGTTGCCTTCTTTCTTTTTTTCATGCACACCTCTGGATTCTCGCTCAAGGCTGTCACCATCTCTCCCCAAACATTCACTGTCATTTCACTGTTTTTGTAATATGTTGACGTGCGTATAGTGTTGCGTCTCTTCTGCCAGCTGATCCTCGACCTGCTCCGTTTTGCTTTTGCTCCACTTCTGATTCTCAACGCTCCAGGATACGCTCAGCGTCCAATCAACCAGTCACAGCACCGCAGATTCGCGTTGTGTTTGCTGAAGTGTAAATGAGCCATTTTGTTATTAATTAACAGATCGTAAATAGACCCAAGCTGCGATTCCTCAAGTTTCTCAATCGGCTGTCGGTGTTAAGCTCAGATGCTCGACGCCTTGAACATTTGTTTTAAATTCCCTTTTTCTTTTTTTTTACTTGAAGAACTGTTCCATCTTCAGAGGTGGACAAATGATAAATTCATTAGCTGGCCCGCTGGGCAGGTGAAGGCTTCAATGTGCTGCTCAGCCTCATGTTTTGGTCGCCCGGAAACGTAATTAACTAGGCTAAAAAGTGGCTGCTAACGTGATTCAACCCAAAACTATGACAAGCTAGTTAAGTGCATTAATGCAGACGAAGGAAAATGAACAAGTACTTAAATCTCTGGGAGGAGACGGCTTTAAGATGGCCATCGTCCTGATCCTCTCCTGATGATGTCTCTGATGTAGCGGCACATGTTTGGCTAACGTTCCGGCTGCCAGCTGTGTTTTTTCTCTGCTCGCATCTCTGGCTACAGGAAAGCTAGAACAGGGTATATAATCTAGAACCGATCTCTCTCTCCACAGCAGGTCTGTCATGGCGGGTGCCATGGAGTTAAGCACGGCCGGCTCGGGCAAACGCATCCGCAAACCCTCGCTGCTCTACGAGGGCTTCGAGGGTCCAGGCCTCCCGCTCGCGCCTGTGCCTGCACCGGGGCCGCCGCCTTCACTGCATCCCGCAGTGAGGGACCCGAGCCGGCAGGGCCGCATCACCAACCAGCTGCAGTACCTCCAGAAGGTGATGACGAAGGCGCTGTGGCGCCACCACTTCGCCTGGCCCTTCCACGAGCCCGTGGACGCCACTCGCCTCAACCTGCCTGTGAGTGTGTGCTTCTTACGGCCAGAATAAATTAGAGGGATTGTCTGACCAAAATCCAAGACGACCTAAAACGGTAGCTGAAAAATGCTAAGCATAACGATGGCAAAGGTCCAAGTTACCTGGCAAATGAAAGTGAAATAAAAATACAGCATAATTAACCGAAGCAGGAATAAAGGGTGTATCCTAAATTAAGCTGGCTACCACCCAGAAGGCCATAATAAACAGAACAACTTAGACAGTGGATCTGGTCCAAAATAATAAACTGAAGGACTTTGGGGGTAGTTTTGGCCCAAAATAATAAATAACAAAAAACATGACTTTAGATGTGGTATTAGCTCAAAGTAATAAAGAAACTACTTTAGGGGTGGACCTGGCCTAAAGTAATAAAAATAAAAATAAAGGATTCTGAGTGTGTGTCTGGGCCAAAGTAATAAACAGAACAATTGAGTGTATGCCTGGGTTAGGGCTGGGCGATATGACCAAAATATCGTATCATGATATTTTTTACGTTATTGACGGTGTCGGTGCAGTATTTTCGTTTGACGCTTCGGTTAAATCGTTTACGTCCGTAGTTGCATCCGACACCTGCACTGCTGCGTCACAGCGACTTTTAATGTGTGACGGAAAAATACCGTTGAAGGTATTGCAAAAACGCATACCTTTCCGGCAATCAATACCGGTAAATAATGTATACCACCCAGCCCTAGCCTGGGCCAAAGTAATAAAAGACTTTGGGGTGTGCCTGGCCCAAAATTATTTTAAAAAAAAAGAAAGATTTTGAGGTTGGCCTTGGCCTAAAATAAACGACCCTGGGGTTGTACAGGGCCCCAAATAATAAACAAAATGACTTTCGGGTGCACCTGGCCTAAAGTAATAAACCGAACAACTTTGAGGGTGGACGTGTCAGCCATAATAATAAACTAAATGACCTTGAGGCGTTCCTGGATTAAAAAAGTAAAACGAATTCAACAAAGCCAAGCGCAGCAACAAACTTTAAAAGGTCTAAAGTCTGTATTACCTGCAGGAAAAATACAACAAAACAAATCTAAGCTTCCAGACTCGAACAGAAATGAACAATACACCGAAATAAAAAGGCTTCCACACAACACGCATCGCAGGCTTGTACATGCTTTAAGAGTCGTGTCTTGAAAGTAAGACTCAACGCTAAAGCTACGGAGTTCAAATGAAGTAAATAATAAAAAAGTACTTGTGAAATGTTATAACACGTCCACGAATTATACTCGCCATCTCGCCGTTCGTGACGCACCTGAGAGCTGTTGTTAGTTAATTAGAAGGAGTCATGAGACACAACAGCGTCGGTCTCTGGAGCACCTGTGCTGCGTTCGCTTGATGAAACGCTGCCGGTGTTAATAGAGCACAGTCAGCTATTATAATCATTTATTTCATACCGCAAAGAGATAATGTGACTGTGGGATGATGCACAATTTGCAGCGGTAAAAATTCCAGTTACCCATTTTCTTTATAAGCATGCTGCATAGGCTCTATGAAATAATGACTTCTGCATCCTACATATCCAATTCTGAGTTGTTTGCAATTCAGCCCATACACATGCAGTACCCACACTGTCCTCTATGAAATGATGTGCATCGTGGGCAGAGAGAGCCTTAATGGAACATGGACGCGTAGATATGGCTAAAACATCATGAGACATTTGAAGACGTTACGCTAAGCCGCCAAAATAATATTGAAAAAAATGTTTGTTTAGCTGTAGCTACAGGCTATTTTTTTAAAAGCTGGACACCGTTTTCAGCTGTCGATGTTTGTTTATTTAGGATTTTCAGTCACAGCTGATCACGGCGATTGTAATGTCGTGGCCGACTTTGGGGGGCAGGTAAGGTGCGGATTTACAAGTTTTTTGCTACCAAAACATAAGCAACATTGGTCTCTGTAGCGCCAGTGCTGCGTTCGCTAGATGAAACGTTGCCGGCGTTAATAAAGAATGGCTAACTATAACAATAACTTATTTCAGACCACAAAAGGATCTAGGGTTACTTTTTTTTTTTAGTGTTAAGTGTTCACTGACGATGCTAACTTCTAGATAGCTACAGGTAAAGGAATGGTTGGTGTCTGATGATTGATTTGCTTCTTTAGTTCTGCACTGGAGCTACGATGCTCACTAGTAATGCAAGACCGTCTCACCATAAATACACGCTCAAATCTTCTTCTACTTGCTTCAAGCAACATATTAAGCGACGTGATTTCATCTTTAAATAAACTATTTTGTGAAATAGCAGCGATAGGTTTGAGGAAAATATTTGCTTGTTAGTGATGTTCGCGTCATAACTCCAGTGGTGCCAAACTAAAGAAGCAAACGTCAAACACGTCTTGGGTTGTTGTTTTTTTTCGTCGAACTGTTCTTTTAAAAAATAAAAAAGGCGGCTTTTCTCAACTAGGACTACCACAAGATCATCAAGCAGCCCATGGACATGGGCACCATCAAGAAACGGCTGGAGAACAACTTCTACCGCTGCGCCAGCGAGTGCATCCAGGACTTCAACACCATGTTCACCAACTGCTACATCTACAACAAGGTGAGGGCACACGTTAACTTCAACACTCACGAGTGTGGCGCACCAGAAACCATGGGGTGAAACTGTGGTTGCTATGGAGTCCACGTGGGTTAATTATTCAGGGAACGTTTCTTTGTTGTCGGTGTTGTGGCTGTAAGGCTTCGTTTACTCTAAGCAGAACCAAAGTGATTTTGGGTAGTGGAAAAGGGGAACTGAAACAGCACTGTTTGTGTCGTAGCCTACAGATGACATCGTACTGATGGCTCAGTCCCTGGAGAAGGTCTTTCTGCAGAAGGTGGCTCAGATGCCCCAGGAGGAGATCGAGCTGCCCCCTCCTGCGCCGAAGGGCAGAGCAGTCAAGGTTGCCAAATCCCGCCGCGGCAGAGGTGAGTTCAGGAGAAAATTCATTGCAATATTGGTTATGTTCATTCCAAGGTACAGGCAGCTCCAGATCTATTGGCACCCTCGGTAAAGATGGGTAAAAAAGGTTATGAAAAATATTTTTATTGTAAGTTCTAAATGCAGGGGTGGCAATAATTGTGACACGTGTTTTTGTAAATATATTATATATGATCATTGAAGCCCTATGACATGTGTTTATAGTGTTTTTGCTGCCACTTTGGAAACCGTGTTCTGCAGTTGTACTGAAACAACACCAGGCTGATTGTGGTTGGAGTAACACCTCAATGCCACCGATGAGCTTCACACGTCTTGGCGTGTTTGCTAATTGTGAACTCTTTCTCTCTGTCTGTCTGTCCGTGTCTTACTCTCGTTCTTTCCCTCTCAGGCGGGGGTGTAAACGCAGCTCAGCAAGTCCCGGCCGTGTCCCAATCTGCCTACTCGCCCTCCTCTCCCGACACCCCGGACTCCAGGTTTCCCAGCTCTCCTCACATGCTGCTCAGCAAACCCGGACTTCCACCTCCTCCCCTCATGACCCTGCCCCCCACACAGCCCACAGCTAAGGTACATAAATACAGTCCTGAGGCCACCACCTAAAAAAAAAACCCCAAAAAACCCAACCCCGGGCACATCAGTTATCAAATACGAATACAACATTTTACATTTCACATCGTTCGTCATCACACAAACCACAGAAGGTGGAAATTCCGGCGCTTTCCTGAAGAAAGCCGCAAGAAGGCAACGTAATGTTTATCAGAAACTTTAATGTATGTTATTTACACAGCGTAATGTTTTCTCGTTGCTGATGTTTAGCTCAATATTTAATTACATCTATCTAATCTTTTTTTATTATTATTATTTTTATTTACGCCACCAACACGATTGAACCCCAAATATCTTTTTCATGGAGAACTCCAAAGTCTCTCTGGATAAGGGCTTTCTACCAAATGCTGTAAATGTAAACGCTTCCTATAAACTATATGCGCTCACTATATAGCGTATAACGTAACCGCCTACATAGATTGCTATTTATTGTCACATATACACATTACAAGTACAGTACTCGTTCTTCGCATATCCGAGCGTGTTGGTAAGCTGGGGTCAGAGGTCAAGTCCATGATATAGCATGATATAGCAGGGAGGGTTAAGGGCCCAACAGTGGCAGCTTGGCGGAGCTGAGGCTTGAACCCACGACCTTCTGATCAGTAGC
>JAOUQW010000024.1:11637231-11648037 GCA_028565825.1 Olivaichthys viedmensis | reverse complement strand
TCTTCGCATATCCCAGCATGTTGGTAAGCTGGGGTCAGAGGTCAGGGTCAGACATGATACAGCGCCCCTGGAGCAGGAAGGGTTAAGGGCCTTGCTCAGGGGCCCAACAGCAGCAGCTTGGCAGAGCTGAGGCTTGAACCCACGAGTGCCCTAACCACTGAGCCACCACTGCCCCAGTGGTGTAACTGGTTGTAACAATTTCAGATACACGTTATATTGTAATATCAGTATATTGTCAGAGCTCTTAATGGAATATCTACTGTTTTTTTGCAGCATTTACAAAAAAACAGCATGTGTCCAATGTAAGGATTGAACTACTATGGATTGTAGTAGGGATTGTAGCTCATTTCACAAAACACACACACTTGATTACTACTTATACGTACGCTAATATCCCTCATATTTAAAATGAATATATCATAAAATTCAGATAACTAAAAGCAAGCCCCCATTTGTAATGGCAATGGCAAAAATTCCGAACAAAAGTAACAGAAATATGACAAAAATTGCAACACATTTCTAATCGCCCCTATCCAGGTTTATGACTTATGATTTCAAATAAAGGTATTCGATTTTAAGCGCCTCTGAAGTTTATTATCAAAGGCTCCGAATTCCGAAAGAGTCTCGAATCAAAGGGATGATGATCTCACAAGGACAGATGTTAATATAAAAGATGTATTGTACGCAAGCTTAAAATAAAACCAGGTGTCAAGAATTTGCTTCATGAGAGTTGTTGTTGAGAAAGTGCGTGGTTTCGGTGAGATCACTGGTGCACTCATCTTGATAACAGCCGAGTCAACAAGCCACTGTGGTTTAACCGTAGCTGTCCTCAAAGGAAACCATGTTGCATGTCAATTCGGCGTCTGTTCGCACGCAGACACACACTCAGACCTAACGCAGAGCACAGACTTGGATCTGCACGTATGCGCACACACACAGACATGGAATATGTGATGGAACATGGTGCGTTATGCTGAGCTGAACATACAGTAAGGACCAAAAATCTGAGTCCTGTACCTGGTGTTATTTCATCATTTATCAAAAAGCGAATACAAAATTGCAAAGTTGCAATTTTGCAAAGCTGGTACTTGTTATTCAAGAATACATTATTTAAAACTGAAACATTAGTTGTTTTTTAGCTGTTTAAGAAATCCTTGTGTGAAGCATAACTGAATATCTGATTGCACCATTTGCTACATGTTTCAAAGTCCCAACTGCAAATACACATAAGCTCCTAACGCACATTGTTATAATCACTGCACGAGCAGATTATGTTTCTGAAGTTTTAAGAACATTTTTACTTTAATTAAATTAAATTTAATGTTATTTTATTTCATTAATTAATTAATTTTTAAGAGTAGATTTTTATTCGTAGTTGCCCGGCTCGATTAAATTTATTTATTTTTGTTATTAAATCTTTTCGGAAGAAATAATTTGAACGAGCAGGGATCCTTTCTAATTTGTATATTCATAGAAATTGGATTTTTTTAAGAAGAGGGTAAAGATTTAGGCATTCTGGGCCTTTTTCTGTTGCTTTTCAGACACTTTTGTAATACTGCCACACCAATGTATTATTCAATATGGAAAAAAGTTTCTGGTCCAAAACAAATTTTGGGTGACTTATTAACGCGTCTTTATGTCAACACCTCAAATTGACGCAGTTGGTACAGTCCAGTATGTGTTTTGTGTTATCATCCCTAATGCTTTCAGTCAATGGCAGCTGCCTTGCTGCCTATGCTGTCTCATAAATCAGTGTGTTAGAAGGCATCGATATTCGACAAATGTTTTCAGTGTTTTCCACCAGTATTTTTGCCAAGACTGGTTGCTACACCCACACCGACGCACAGGATTATGGGATATGTAGGACAATGAAGGATACGTGTATGCTTCCTTAAAATCAGGCAGATCAAGGGATCTCAGAAGGCAGCATTTCATTCTTTTCGGACATGACTCGATGCCTTCATGCCTCCGAATACAGTCTGGGCAGGCAGCATTTTGTACGTGTTGGACACACCCATTAAGAACACATTTTTTATATTTTATCTTTGAAAAATTAGCTTGTCAAAACTGTATACATTTTCGTAGCTGGTGTAATAAAACCAGAGCGTACTGTAGGGAGCCTCTGAGCCACAGTTACGTCAGTAGATTTGCCCTTTTGCCCAGACCAGAGTGCATTGCTGTGGATGGTGTGGTAAAACGCTGAGGCAGACTTCACAGGCTTAAACCCTGCTGGAATGAGTTCTGCTTATTTACATTGGCCTGAGAAGGAGTGACTGCCCACAGAGACTGGAGATAAGGTGAGGATGGGTTTGTGTTGGACTCAGGCCTAGTGGTGCGCTCTGGCTTAAACACAGCCAGACATAAGCAGAAAGAGAACTTTTTTTTTCTTTTTCTGTAGAGTCAGCAGTTTCTGACTCTCTAACCATGGCAGACAAAAACCAAACCCCGAAAGACATTCTAACGTTCTGGATCTTTTTATGTCTTTAGAAGTACAACACACATTTCCATTTGCTCATTTAGCAGACGCTTTTATCCAAAACAACTTACAAGTGAGGCAGAATACAGCCCAGAGCTGAGCAGTTGAGGGTTGAGCGTCTTGCTCAAGGACCTAACAGTGGCCCCAGAACCTACCAGTAAGAGTTCTTTAATAACTAAAGCTACAAAATGCAAGGTGTCATCCGATCCACACGGCTTCAACAGGTAATACTCATGTAATAATCATGTATGCGGTGCTTTCTCGTTTAGCATACAGGGTGTCCCAAAAGTATATAAGTTACACTCTTAGAAAAAAAGGTTACATTTAGCACCCTTAGGGGTTCGTTGGTTTGTCCCTCTGGGAATACATTAAAGGTTCTATGTTGAATCCTCTACCAGAGGGCTCCTTTCACAAAAGGTTCTAAATAGAAGCTAGAACTGTTAACCATCCAAATAACCCTTGTTTCTTTCTTCCTTCCTTCATTCTATGACCCTTTCTTTTCTCCATAACATTTTTTCTATTTATAACTTTGAACGTTGAGAGCGTTTAAAAATGTTTAAAATTATATCTAAAAACTTTCATCTTTATCACTTTTATCAGTATTTTCTTTTGGAATTGCATTTCAACGCTCTTAGAAAAAAAAGGTTAAAATGAATCCAGTTCAGAAAAGGGTTCTAAGTAGAACCATTTCAGGAAGCCAAAACCCCTTACCTATCCCAAGAGTCCTTGAAAAACAAGGCTTTTTTTCTTTTTCTAAGAGTGTAGTTATTATTTATATATATATTTTTTTATTATTTATGATTTTGCTATTATTTGTTAGAATCTCAAAAATGAACTGATATTTGAGGTTATTACTCAATAATGATCGTTCTAATAAACGATTAGAACTATGGAGAGCCGCAGTTACCAACATTGTGAAGGTCAAGGTCGAGTTTATTTGCCACCTGTGGTCAGCCATATTGGACTTTAGTTCACACATGACAGTAACAGTAGACAATTAAAAACACAACACAGCACGGTTCCCTTACTCACCTCAAACAAGTGTGTCTTTATCATGAGGACATTTTGGTTTTGTTTTCTGCACATACATCACTATTCATCTTTTGAGACACCCTGTATATACAAAACATAAGTGCTTTGATTTGCATTACAACCATATCAGGAAGCTAAATACTGAGTTCTCGAGTTAAAGTTATAATGGAAACTCAGGGTAGATACTTATGCCAAGTAACTAAAGTCTTTTCATATTTTTCGACAAAGCACCTCTGACTTGAATTAGACCTGTTTCTTTTTTTAACTTATCTATATTCCCCCACCCTTCGAGTTCAGCTGCGTCCATACGGATATATGGATTCACACAGCGCAAGTGAAAATTGTCCCTTTGAAAATGCTGCCGCATGTTTTTCTCACCTCTGCAGGAGCCGTACAGGAAAGTACTGCCAAAGGACACGTTTTAATGATCTTTCTGCTTTTCTGATATCACACTGGTCCGACGCCTTGCTTTTACTGTATGAAGTGGTGCAAATGAGACATTTTAAAAGTAAACTCATTTCATACTGGACTCTTCAGAGAGGATTTATTGGGATCCTGATGTCACAGCATTAGGCATCAATTTAATCATAGATCTAATCAGATATATGGTCACTGATATCACATCGCCCACCACAAAGCTGTGCCTTTACATAATCACGACCTACTGTAGTCTGCTAACAACCTCAGCGCTGATAACTTTCTCCTCCTCGCTTATCGTTTGAGGCCAGACACCGAGAACTTTTAGCCCTTGGTGCTGCAGTCACTGGGGGAGTGTTACAAGGCCTGGGCCACTTAAGAGCTACTTGGAACTTTTTGTAAATAGGAAGTCCTTTACTTGTGGGGTTCTACATGGAACCATTAAGGGTTCCTCCAAATTGACAAACTAAAGAACCTTTTAGGTTCTAAAGTTAAATTTTTTTTAAAGAGTGTAACAGTGGCTCTCTGGCAGTTTTGGGATTTTAGCTCACAACCTAGTTTTCGAAAAAAGGTTACATCTGGACCTACATCTCGACCAGTTTGTTCCTCTGGGGGAACCCTTAAAGGGTCTATGTAGAACCCTATAACAGAATGTTTTTCCATCAGAGAAGGTTTCAAGCAAAACCCCTTTAGGAGGGGAGGAACCCATAACTATCTAAAGAACCCTTGAGGAACCTTAATCTATATGTGGCAGTAGTGTATATAAGTAATAAAACAAAAACTGTAAAGCCCAAGTCTAGGTTCCAAATTGCGTACTACTGTACTACTGTACTGTCAAAATAGTACCCCACCTACCAGTATCGGTCTATGTTGACATGTTATTTAGTGCAGTAGTATGTGGTTTGGGACAAACAAACTAGCCTAACTACCATTTCTACGCCACTATGAATTTGTTTAAACGGCCTCCACTGCCATTTTGTTGATGAGTAGAAGTTGAAAAATTTGATATTTGAGACCGACTTGAGAATGTCAGTTGATTGCTTTGATCACTTTTTCTTCTCCTGCACTGATTCGCTGAATTCCCAACCCAGGGGTGCCACTAGGAAATCTGGGCTCTATGTCAGGTTAATTCAGGCCCACTGTGCATGATGCATGGGCCTTGGACAAAACCTAATTTTTTAAAAATCAAAACAACATATTTTGATCAAATAGGCCTTTTCCACATGTCAATTGATCCCGTGGGCCTGGGACAACCATCCCACTTGCCCACTTCTAACGGCGGGGTTTGTTTAATGCACAGGTACTGTTTCTTTGCTATGAAGGGGGAGGGAGGGGCTTGGACTACCTGTGGCTCTTGGACCTGCCCCCACCTTTGCCCACTTTATAACACCCCTGAGCCAATCAGAGAACTCTCTCTCAACGCTGGCCACCGACGCCGATTCAACATGCTAAATCAGCTGACAAGGGTCAACTAGTGCCAATGGTGCAGGAACCATCCCAAATCTTACGTGCAATGGTTGCTTTGATTTGTCAGGGCCCTAAAGAGAAGATACTAGCATGCCACAAATACGTTTATAAGTACAACACTGATACAATGCAATGTAACTCAATGCAAGTGAGTCAGTCACAAGTATCAAGAGAACCAAAGGAAACATTAGTCAAACTTTAGATCTCTCCATAAACACGCAAGACATTTTAAAAGATATGAATTTAGCCAGTTTTTCTGGGGAGATTGAATTTTTGTAAATGTAGCCTCCGGCAGGCAGATCATTTTTAGTAGTCTGTGCACTTTTTTCAAACATGTCTCCGGGCTCTGCTCCCGCTGTGTTTATTAGTGGAACGTTCCGGAAACGGGCATCATGCGTTTTGTCATTTTGTGTGATAAACGCTGCAATATCTGCGATGTTCCCTTCAAAAGAAGATTGGATCTCTAAGTGGTAATTACACTCTAAAAACAGTGTCGTCCTGACTTTATCAACACCTCTCCAAGTTCTGGAGCTGCAAAATGTCAGTCTGACATATGCGGGGGAAAAAAATCCCAGAATTCTCATCACACTTTCAGCACAGAACTCTACCACCAATCACTACTTTCAGTCTTTTTAAGGAAAGTAGTTCTGGTCTTCGAATGCATTTGAAATCACCATGTACATTTTTTAAATTCTGCTTTTTTAGACAGTGGACATCAGGAGTCTAATAAAATGCTGTTAAGATGGTTCCCTTTTCAGTGGCTGTAAAATGAATAACTATGCTGCCAATGAGTAAATCTTCAAGGATTAGTCCTTGCGGGAATTGCAAACGGGAAAAAGCTGGCCGTGCACTGATAAGGCCGGGTCTTCATTGCATTACACGTCCAAGGTTGCCTTGTCTATTGATTTTCTTCAGGGAGCAAGAATAGAGTGTGCACTCAATTTGAATTGCATTGTACATGGCATGGCTTGCTGTTACACTGTGCAATGTGAGGCACTCTTGCGTTTCCATTGGTGCCTTTGTGCATGCTGTCATTACTGTAAATTGCTTCATCAAGAGCCTGGGGTGACATTTGAAAGGGAAAAAAAAAGATGTCAAAACAGGAAATGTACTGTATTTAAAGTGTGTCATTTTTTTTCCAGTTTCCCTTGTCACATGAGCCCAAAATGATCAGCGTTTCCTACCTTTGATGGGCCTGGTTGGATAATTCATCATGCTTATAATCTGGGAACAATCAATGTCAGTATCCACGCTTCCTGCAAAGGTCCTGGTCTCTAAAATCCGATCGTGAAGAATGGAAATGTCAAGCTGGTGAACGCACAGTGAATAATGACAGTTGCGTCGCGTTCTTGCCGTTAGCTAGTGATCGACGCAGGTCATGGCGCAACACATAGAGAGCGAGAGAGTCAGGATGAGAAGAGAAGGAGAGGTAAAGTCGGAGAGGTTGAGAGACAGAGTGAAAGACAGACAAATGCAGTGAATAAAAAAGGCAGGGAGAGCCACAGGCTGAAGAAGCTCAAAACTCAATTACTGTGATAGCATCGGAGGACATACTGATGACAGCACACAAACACACACACATATACTGCATCACAAAACATTCCAAGTGTGACCGGTTTGAAATAAATCAATGGAGACCCGGCACAACAGCTCATGTGAACAAAACACATCAGGAGCTCAAATCCTAGCCAAATGAATGACACTCAAACAGGTGACCAGATATCCCATTTACCTCCACCTCACTGTCCTTCTTTCCCTTTCGTTTATTTCCGTGTGAAAAGGAGTTTTTCAAGTACAGGAGGGCAGTGTAGTAATATTTCTGAATGAGGAGAAATCGCTCACTCAAAAAAAAGACACTGCATGGCACAGACAGACACGGTTGACGTAGGCAGATCCATATTCAAGTCAAAACACAGTCAGGCGAAGATTAAAACCATAAACTGCATGTCCAGTGCTAGGGCTAGACTAGAAAAACAACCAGGAAAAACAAAGAACTAGGCCTATGGTGTCAAGATTCAGAATGGCAGTAAATACATGCAAGACTTCATGAAGACACAATACAAACAAATGGGTATATAAACAGAGATTAGGGTTACAAAACAAGACACTACAACACCAATCATATGTGATCACAGGTGCAAATAACGATCAGGGGTCATGGACAAAGTGGAGCTTATGGACAGCTCTTGTGTTTTTGTCTGACTGCCTAGAAGAGGCATTTTCACTGATTGACTGACTGATCCCCATTGTTAATGCTAGCATGCGCAGGAGTCGTCCATACGCTCGGTGGTGGGTTACACCTAAAAAACATAGACCAGAAATCCATTGATCAAGTCAGAGAACAGTAGTAGCATAGAACTCTGCTACCATGGTGTCACGCACACGTTGCCTCGACGGGCGCTACGCGCTTTGTGTTTATGTTGGTTGGTTCCTGTCTCGTGATGTGATTGATCCCACTTGTGTCTCGTTCGTCTCCTTGATTAGTGTGTATAAATATCCCCGTGTACCCATCCTGCTTTGTCCTTCGTTGCATGTATGTATGTTGTCACGCTGTGTGTGTACCAGTCTCTGTAGCGTGTAGCGCCTGTGTCCTGCCTCAACGTCTCTAAACTGTGACACATGGTTCTTTCCCCACCCATATACCTACAAATTCCGCCTCTTGCGCTACGATTATTCCTGCCACCTGTGCTAGGATTGGCTAGAAGTTCTTACTCACAAGCGGCCCGACAATTGGACAACTGAGAAGCCATATTGTTAAAAAATATGCACAGATATCTTGCAAAATAAATTTTGCATTCAAAGTTGGTAATGCGTTTCAGCTTCTGTTTTGCTATGGTTGCTATGGTTATCTTGTCTGGTCCTGTTTTTCCCAAATATTTAATTTATTTTCCACCGAGTTGCCAGTTTATTAGGTACAGATATATAGTATATAATAAACTGTCAACTCACTGTATATGGGAAAAAAAATAACATACAGTTTCATCGCTACTCTGTGGTGTAATTAGATCCCTGTTCATTTTAGAATCCAGTACAAAGTTTTATTGATTATTTTCAAACCTTTTATCGGTCAGAATCCTTCTTACATTACCAATCTGCTGAATCTACATCTACATCTAAAACCGCTAAGCACTTGAGGTCCTCAGATCAACTTATTTTGGTTAAAATAATTTGTTTTATTTGCTGGCGACTTGCTGTATTGACGCTGTAAAGAATTCTGGCTAAACCTTGTTTGCTTTTAAAATTCTATATAAATATAATTTACTACTTTCTATGTACTTACTGATTTTCCAGTTTATTAAATATTAGAATAAATTGGCAACTCAATGTATTCGTTATTTTGTACCCTGTATGTATGTTTGGGTTCAGTCTCAAATTTATTACCACATACCACAAAAGCTAGTCCAAATTCCCAAAACGCACCCTATTTATGCAATAAATAAATGTACCACATTGAGTTTAAACTTCCTTATTCTGCAGCCGCAATACCCAACTTAAGCTCAAGAAGAATTTGTAGGAATGGGAACAAGTGAGAGTGATTGTGTTGGACTTCATACTGTGTTGTTATAATGAGCGTTTGGTGACGAGTCTATTGTGAAACAGTGGGTATGTAATTCAATGCAGGTTCCCATGACTAAGAAGAATTAATGGGACATGACAAGATGAATCATGAACATTTGTGAGAAGAACCTTTATTAGTTCACAAATTAGTTTATTAGTTTAAATCGTAGTTAAGGTCCTGATCTTCCACACATAATCTAACTAATCGAACCATGATTCGCTGGACAAGGTGTGAAAATAGGGTTGAAATTCTACTAGTTAAACTTCTCTTGAACTATCCTGGACTATATGTTGCAAATACAGTGGTTAGTTTAAAACTAGTGCTGTGCACAATTACGGCGCACAAATGTAGCAGCAAATTACCCGTAAACAACAGCAACAAACAATAGGAAAGCAGCTATTAACGGCCTTTCAAATACACTGAACAGCAGAAAAAGGTAATGTTACATGTTAACATATTTTTTAGTGCTACTGGGCAGGTGTCATTTTTAAGTTATAATTTAAAGATACATTGAAACTATGTTGCTTGGTCTCATAGTGGTGCTTTAGTAGTTCGTAAACTCGAACGTGGTGGCATTTTGCACTAGACTACGATCAAACTTAAGTTCAACTTGTGCAACTGGCTGCAGATCTCCAGGAAAAGGGTTGGTGATCATTGCCTTACAAAGCATGTTTCCATCCAAATGTTTTTTAAAACAAAATGCTAATCAGTGTTTGATTATTGAATGTTTCCAAGAGGAGCCACACGACTGGAATACACACTTGCTGCATCATCATTTATTCAAAAATCTGTTTCCAGCCCCATTTATCGTATTTTCTATTTATCCATACACCAAACTTTCCACCCCACGCAAGCTTAAGTACTTTTTTGTAATATTGCAAATGCTTTTGGATTTCTGCCATTTCCTTTCAGGTTACCTGATGTGAAAATTCAAACTTCAAGCTGTTATACCTCCAAATGAACATCATGGGAGTGAATTTCAACTCTGCAATGTTAACTATGCGGTTGAGTAAACCTCATGTAACCTCTTGGATGATTGCTGCCAACGAAAGACGTTTTGTTTTTCTCAAGGCTTCTACATGTTTCTCTACATGTTCTTCTGTATGTGGCATTATGGAACACCATGTCAAAGAACCTCACTCACATTAATGATGGTCCACTGTTCGACCACGATGGCATCGTAAGTTGTGCTTGCACTGGAGTCTGCCTCTTGGAAAATAAACACGCTGTCGATGACCTTAGACAGCTGATCTGTGGGAAAGAGAAGAGGAAGTTAGGGATGGGAATCTAACAGCACGGGTCAACTAGGCCAAAAGGCCACACACTGGAACTAATCTAACAGGAAACAGTGTTTCAGTTCAACAAAACATACCAAGGGTATGTAGGACAGATAAAGAGAAATAAAGAGAGGACCAAGGTAATGAAGAACCACGGTGAGAAGACACCTCAGGGTACAATTTCGAGTCAGTGTTTAACTAATGACAGACAGCTCTAATTAATAACTAGTCCTTATGATATGAACGATGCCTACTGGAACACGTTCAGTGTCAAATAAAAAAGCCACATGAGGCTCATTTTTGAATGCAAGTTTGGCATCTCAGAAGGCTCCTGCTGTTCCTGCGCTCGGCCGTGATTGAGCTCTGTTGCCACGAGTGTACAGTTAATAAGCTCGGCAGGAGGCGATATACATGCACCGGAGAGCCTTGTGTTATTCTGGGTCGAGTTTTGTCTTCTGCTTTCTCATCCCAGTCCCTCCGTCTTCGCTCTAATACTGTTTGTTCTGCTTGTGTCTGCTAGCGAGCCTTTTCAGATTTCATTAGCAAGGCTCAGGAAGGGGGGTGGGTGGAAAAATGGC
>JAOUQW010000024.1:11625767-11636135 GCA_028565825.1 Olivaichthys viedmensis | reverse complement strand
TCTTGTTCTATATGCATATCATTGGTTTGCCGTGTTTCTTGTTTTTCCTAGTGATCTAGTTCCACATTATATATACAATATTATACACAAAATATTTTCATACTAACGCAGCATTCTTATGTCTTATTTTTGCTCTTGTGTTATGATCCCAAAAATAGGGTCCTGAGTATGGCTTTGCCCGTGTTAACTGTGCCAGCCATGGACTGACTATGGCTTGAGGAAAAACCTGAATAACATCTCTGACTCATGTATATTTAAAAAAAAGGCACATGCTTTGGCAATGCACCAGGATTAAATGTGACACATTCATGAGGCCCAACATTCAGGATGGATGTACCGAGAAGCTTTGGTTGCTGGGCAGATTTTTGAGAAGGTCAACATTCACATGTTTTATGCAGGATTAATGTCTACTATGAGTGTACGTATTTTTGCTTAAAGCTGAATACCAGGCTTTGCTATGAGTAGGTGTGCACATGTTTGTGCATCTGTCTCTCATCTCTGAGGAAATTTAGCCTCACCCAAATGGCTTCATTCACTGGGAGGTTTTTTTGTGTCCCCCAAAAAGAAAGTCGGCCGAGGTATCTCCGAAATTCCTTTCAGAGCAGTATAATACCTTATTGGAAATTCATACGCCAAATACCGCTGCTGCGCGGCACTGAATATAGAAGGCGCAGCGTGAATAGTTATGCATATGAATGTGTCACAGCTGCGGATACTAATCCGTTTCTGACGAGGGTAAGGGGGGGGCGAGAAGAAACAGACGAAAGGAACCTTTTAGCCCACATTGTCCGTGTCTTTTGAGCCACTGCGGAGCAGCAGTTGTTCAGCGGGGGTCCACGTGGCTCTCCTGAGGAGTCTGATGCCGTATGAATCTTTCATCTCTGTCTCCTGAATCTGGCACTGAATCTAGAAATTCAATAAGTGGCTAATATCTGATCCTCGCCGGAGTCTCTGGCAGGCCCCTGTACCCCCGCCGAGTGCCCAAGGCACTAATTAAGATTGTAATGTTTACTAAAAATCGAACATTTGAAATACCGAGATTGTGTTCAGGTCATTCTGACCCAAGTTTAACAGGGTGATAATAAAAGTTATGAAAAAAACAATCCCACCAAAAACCTGGCATAAACCTTCACAATTGTATTGCTATAAAAATCCAATGATGGCCTGGGCCAATGGGACATCCATTGCTAATAGTGAACAGAACATGAAGGAAGGGTAGATATGTCTCCCTGAGGCCAGAGGCAGCAGAGCAAAACGACAGACCAACAACAACAACATCAGTAGCCACTATGGTCCAGAGGAATCCATCAGGAGTTCCTAGTCCGTAGCCAAACTCATCCCAAAGCCACCTGTGGAAACAGATCAGAGAAGATCTGTACTGTACATCCTCAGCCGTCGCAGTCAAAATGGGCTGTGGGTTGTGCCTTCCCAAAATCCTCTGGGTGCCTTTTGTCCTTTCATATTCTCATGTCATGTGAGGAGATGATCCAGGGGTATAGGGTGGGATTTTGTGGTGTGTTTTGTTCACTGTGTGATGATTCACAGTGCACAGGGGAGAGTTCCTCTCAATAGGAATTTATAGAGCTGACTCAAACAAGGAGCTAATTTTGGCGAGATCTGCACCGTGTGATCTGAGGTTTTGATAATGCATGCATCTTCGCCTTCTTCTGCAATTAGACGCTTATAAATAAAGTACACACTCTCCCAGCGCTGTGATATCGCACCGCTCCACAACTCGGTGGGACTCTTCAAACACCTCCCTCCTCGTCTTTTCTCTCGCTTTCTGTGCTTGACTGGGGGACAAACATGTTCTTTATCATAAATTGGTGCAGTTATCCTCAAATTATCCTGAAGTATTTTCAGTTTAAACACAGATTTTAGCTTCTGCTGAGAGCCGTTTTATACTTATTCATTTGGCTAACGCTTTTATTCAAAGCAACATATATGTGAGGCACAATTCAATTCCAGCTGAGAGCCGAGCAGTTAAGGGTTAAAGCCACCTCAACTTTATAAAATGTGTTTTTTATGATTAAATCATTTTTGGGCAATTAATGTGAGTGGACAGATTGGTCAAAGTGTGAAAATAGTCACTGCAGCGTTTTTAAGAAACAGGGTTAGTATTGAAATATGTCACAGGCTAGTGTGACATCATAAAATATAAAAGCCTATCATGGCCCAATATGCAAATACAGGCCTTGCAACACCGGCAGGGGGCAGGCGTGTGTAGGGCGCATTTCGAAGTATTGATCCTGTTCCCTGTCTATCAATCTATAGTATCTGTGCTCCATTAGTTTCCTCTGCACTGAATATCAAAGTTAATAAGTGACTAGTCACTGATAAGGTGGGAAAAAGCAAATTTTTTTAAATGATATGTGTGGATATACATTTTTCATATCACGATAACTGCCCAACCTTTTATCACGGTGTACAATATTATCATGATATTATTATATATTTAACAGTACCAGTCTAATTAGGGGGACTTTTTTAAATAGGGTTAGCTCTTGACTAGCATACTAATGATAACGATCATAAATAATGGTTTAGGCTAGACCTATATTAATGCACTGCTAGCGCTTTCACTATCATGCTGCTAAATGAAAATCATAATAAGGAATAACATGGATTTACATAAAAAGGAATGACCTATAGTCAGCAGTGCATAGAAATGTTTTGATTAAAAGCAAAAAGAACAGAGGGACATATCACCCTGAAGACGTTACCATAGTAACAATCGTATAATGGTAGCCTATTGATACAGTATGTGCGGGTGGGGGACAAAAGAGTTCGAGAAATGAATTTGATATTGAATTTCCTGTTAATTATGAGGAAGCAAAACAGAACCAAGGCCTCTGTTTTCTAAACGCTAGTATGTGGCCATGGCATAACCTAGATAAAGTCTGCAGTAGTGTTCCGAAAACCACTCTGCTTTGCGTCGTGTTCTGTACCTCTGCCTTGTCCTGTATGATTTGATATTGGGAAGCTTCCTTGGGCGTTATCTCTTACTTATTTGCACAGGCCTATGTATTGTATTGTATTGTTTCTGTTAGAATAGGAATGAAGTAATTAAAGAATGAAAGAAACACGAAATATCATGCCAAAAAGTTTGTGAATAATGTTTTAGACTTCTAGAGGAACTGGACTACGTCTACCTTACTTATTACAGAAACTAGGAAGTGACTAATTTGGAAAGGTTTTTGCCACTACGCTTCTCCTCAGTGATCAGGCCAGTGATCACTTCCCCTATTTTTGCCTCCTATTTTAGTAACCTTCGCAAGGCAACACGAATTTAAGGAGGTGTTTGTGAAAATGAATCATCTATAAAGAGGTTCTTGATGCTGATGCATTCCTATTGCCACATAATGCCATATTCTGAATATTCTAAATCATGACAAATGCCTTCTACCATTTTTTTTACACAACCAGACAAAGTCCTACATCTCAAAGGCTTCAAATAACAGGAGTCTTAAATCACCAGGGTGTTGCTCCTTAGTGAAAGTGAGTCAAATAACACTCTTTGTTTCTGATTGCCTATTCAGAATGCATTGTGGGAGATGCACTTCCTTCACTCGGGTGAGCCAAGTCTCAAAAGGCGACGCAACGAAATGCTTAATTATTTAGACGGAAAATAAAGCAGGGCTCGCTAATTTGATCGAGTTAATTGTAACGTTCAAAAACCGCTGATCCGTTCGTCTGGAGATGAATTAATGGAACTTTTTAATCACTCTCAAAGTCAGAATAGAACGCAGCAATTGATTGAATTAAACACCCGAAAAGCATAAAATAAAAAATAAAAATTTAAAATAAATAAAGATCAGAAGTGTAATGTCTGGGGAAAAAAAGCTGTGTTTAAGCCTCTCTCTCACTCTTATTTTCTCATCCACAACTCAACTTCGTAAAATCGTAAAATCCCCTGCTTTGTGACTAATAGGCAGCAGTTCAGTATCTAAAGCACATCTTATAGTTTAATTCTATATTGTTGCACATTTTATGAAATACATTTTATCCCCTTTGTTCATGTTTATAGATGACAGTAAGTCTCACTGTGTCCTAAACCACATCAGCACGTCTGTGTGACTTCACTGAAGAACTGGACGCAGTTAGAGGCAGATATTTACAGAAAAGATTTTGGGTGAGATAGACTTCCATTTCTCCAGTGTAAAACTAAGGAAAGCAAATGTCACACACCAAACATGTCTTGTCTACATTTGGAGTAAAGGGTAAAATCCCTCAGTAGTTGTAGAAATAGCTTCTTTTTTTTCTTTCAAAAAAAAATGAACCCATTTTGAAAAGCATATTTTAAACAAAGCACTGCGCCTGGAAAACATTACCTATACCTGTATATCATAATGTTAACAATGTAACTATTTCAGATTTCCTTACCACACTATACCACCATACCAGTACATCATCACACCCCTTGTTTCTACTTATGTACTTTTCTTCATTCGTACAGTGTGCTTTGTTTGGCTGCACAGCCATTTCCATTATGGGATCAATAAAGTAAGCATGTCTGTACATGTGTATGTCTCCCTGTGAGGCACTAATGGATAAAGTTTTTCTCACCGTTGTCTTTGCCCAGATGGAAGTAGCCGTCGACCAGCGAGGCTCCGTTGTTGAAGTGCTGCGTCATGTGGTCCAGCCAGTGAGCCTCGATGGAGTGGCTTCCCTCATCGCCAGGCTGCACCTGCAGAGGCACCTTCACCGTGTAGTATTTTAACGGGCGCTGACGCCCACCCGGGTAGTTAAACAGACCGAAAAGTTCAGCGCCTGAGGACGTAAGAGAGAAAATAAACACTTCAGATAGATAAACTATAAATTAAATTGTCAGTTGTCTTGATTTGGTCTCATGACCAGAGCCATTTACTTCAATCATGCACCTAAGAAGGAAGATGCCTGCATCTCAGTTTTATAAAAGAAAGTAAGTAAAACATGCTATAATACAGATACAACTACCATATTTGGCAGATATAATCATTAAAGGGTCTTTTATTGATATTTTAATAAGATTGTACTGCCACACTTACATCCTCCTCACATGAGATGAAAACTTGTGAAAGGTCGCAAATGTGACCACTGGGATAACAGCCGCACTTACCAAAGTGCCAGAAAGTGATGTGAATGATAATATAGTTTCAAATGCACAATTGATTGTTGATAATAATTGTTGCACTAAATTTTACATATAAAATATCACTACTTTATATGTAACAAAACGTAAAGTTATAAGATGTGGAAATAAATTCTGTGTTTTTATCGTCTTTGCTTTACTACTGTTTTTTATGCAATAAATGAAAATGTAAGTTACTGTGTGGTTTTCTATATTTTTGATCAGCTGATGCAACTTTTGACGCTGTAGTTTCCAACTGGTCATTATTGTGACCAAAAATAAAACGCATATTTTCACCAGCGCTGCCAGGTCTGCCTGACAAAACTAGTAAAAAAAAAAAAAAAAAAAACAAGTTCAATGGTCAATAAAACCAGTCCAAGTCCAAACCTCAAAATCTGACCCTCACAAAACTGTTTTAAACTCCAAACTCATGACTACCATTGCCAAATATATCGTAATATTTACAAAGGAACATCATTCGATTAATGTTTTATGAAGCAGTATTAAAACCATACAGTTTTTCTAAACATCAAGGTCGTAAAATGGTCTCGTATTACTATATATATAATTATAAATAAAGAATACCTATGAGAATGAGTAAACCAATTCACTGACACACAACAAGCCCATTTATACAGTAAAAGTAGTCTAATATTTTAGTTCAAATGCATTTACTATATTTATAATAACTTATATCTACTGAAAACCGTAGGCTTAGCAACCCAGATTTTCAGAAATTATTCCCAAACAGTTTTTAAAAAGGCACACAATTTGTGCCATCGGGCTGTCCAATGAGTACATGTACACACATAGCTGGGAAAAAAATTGCATTAAAAAGCTATCTAAAAGCTAAAGCTAGTTCTGTTCTAGTTGTAGCTATAGACGGGTGACAAATTAAAGGAAAAACCACAACATATAGTGTGTTAGTAAGGTGTCGGGCCACCACAAGTTGCCAGAACAGCTTCAATGCGCCTTGGCGTAGATTCTACAAGTCTCTGGAACTGTACTGGAGGAACTGATGGAGCACCGTTCTTCCAAAAGATATTCTTTCAGTTGATGTTTTGATGGTAGTGGTGGAGAGCCGCTGTCTAACACGTTGCTCCAAAATCTCCCACAGATGTTCAATTGGGTTGATTATCTGGAGCCTGTGAAGGCTAGAGAATATGATTTACATCATTTTCATCCTCATTTGTCACCTGTCTGTACATCCTCGATAAATGATGCACGGCATGTGGCACAGCTGGGACTCAAACCTGAACTTTGGCTAAATAGTGCTTTAGTTTGCATCCTGTTATAATTTTCTACATCTTTTATACTTATATCACCCACTAATGAAGATTTTGCAGCTCATGAAATGCATTACTTAACCCTTATCTACATACAAATGTTTTCACAAGTAAGATATCCCACTGTAAGCAGTCTATTGTTCAGTAATACACTTATGAACCTACATGTTGCTTTTATGACTCATAATTATATAGCACAAAATATTTACAGTACTGTACAATGTGGGCACTACCAAGAAATGTTTTTATTTGACCAGTTATCAAAAAGTAGTATAACATTATTAGTATAATTTTCTCAGTTGATGCTAATTCTTCAAGAATATGTTATTTAGAACTACGACGATGAAATTTTAGCTGTTTGACAAATCTTCATATGAAACTGAAAATCCTAAGACGCAGTGTTAATTGTTGTCATGTCTTAGCAACTAACACCTGATACTAAACCAATTATTCCGGTCATTTATGAGTCATCCATTATCATTCCTACTGCTTTTAAAGGAAGACACTTTTTAAATGTATATTAATTATGAATGATAGAATCTTGTTTGAGAAATATTTATATATAATAAAAATATAACCGATAATGGCCTCAGACATGATAGAAGTAATGTTGAACATCCTGTTTACTGGCAGTCTAAGAAGCCTCATAATGTCTTATGAGAGCTTTCACAAAGATTATTTAGGTTATGAGGGATACATGCTCTCTGTTTAAAGCATCATCAAAACTACCGGCATCTTTGAATAATTAAGAATCCAAACCCAGTCCAGGAGAGTAGCAAGGTTCAGAAATAAATCCATCAAATTAGAGAAAAGGAAATTATGCAGATATTAAAAAAATAGGATGCACCCAACTTCAGAAGCTTGACTTCAAGCTTCTCGGCATGTCCTCTTTTCGAGCGGTTTGATTTATTCATGTGTGTTTTGCACTGAGGCTTGGGGGCTTTAGGGGAAAGCAGGCCACCGTCAGCCCCGCTTTCCTCACATTCTCACTGAAACCCACACATTGTTGGCGGGACAGTCAAATATTTGCAACAGTTTTCAGAATATTCTCCAGAATCGTGCTTCATCTGTGGATGTCACTCCCTGTACCAGTTAATGATCTCATAGACTTCCCATCTTCTAAACTCATATGTTTTATGTTTATATGTGTGTATGCACAGCTTGGCAAAAGTTGTTTTTGTTCATACATTCACTGCCAGTCAAAGTCCTTTATGTTTTATTACAGTTAAATCACTATTAGTGCCACAGAGAAAACTAAAAACGGCAATTGAATGAGGGAAAATATTACGTGTTCCACCAAAGACTTGAATCTGTGCATCTTGCTCTCAGATTCCGGATGTGGTCCATTCTGAAGTGATGAAGCCACTTCGAAGGGGACACACCCCTGGCAACCATTTGTAAGGCCGTTCCAAAAGCATTAACTTCAAAGGGCCCCTTCAAAACGATTGTTTTCAAAGGGAACAACCAATGGACACTTTGTTCCAGAGATTCTTTGCACCTTTTATATGCTGAATGAAATGACGTGTTTGAAAATGACGTCCAAGTGCGTTTCAAATGGACGTTACTTTCGACCCCTAAAGAGGAGGACCCCTTCAGAGTTTTCACTGTGTGAAGTGTGTAGCCTTCGGAGGGAGCAGGGCATAGTCATGATCACTTGAGAATGGACTGCAGCCTCTGTCTTGCACTCAGATCCTATTGGGACTCTAAATTAATGTTTTATTAAAGGCAGGTGCGCTTGTAGGGTAAACCAATTAAGCCTATAGATAAAACACTGAGATTGACTCACAGTGTAAAAATCAATAGTAAGACAAATATATGTTGTTGGTACAAGTCCCTAATAAGAGTAATCCAGGATCTCGGCCTCTTTCAATTAGATCTAGATGGTTGCCAATAAAATAAAATTAAAATAAAAAAGTCACAAGCATTTCTTAATGCACTTAAATCTAATCCTTACTTACATTATTATTTTTTTTAGGGTATTGAAAATGAACAAATTACTTTGTTTAACAAAAAATTATATAAAATTAAATTAAAATTTTTTTTTTTTAAATACCGAAATGTAGGGTGCCTTAGATTTTTGGCTGGCAGTGTAAATGTTTTCCCTCCTTTGCACTTGTTTTCCAAAAGCACTTTGCTTGCACAGCTCACTTCCATCCTAATTTGTTATCAAGAAAATCCATATACTACTTCAATCTTTTACATTTCTTACTGAAGTCTCACTGCAGTTACGTCCTGGACTTTATATGTATATACAGTATGTGTGTTTTGTGTAATGCCTCTTTACTCATATTAAGCATATTTGGGCTATTAAAAAGCACTATATAAAGCAAACCTATTATTGTTATTAGGGCAATGAAGTCCTCTCAGTCATTCTTCTTCCAGTCACCTCACCTTCCTCCATGTCTGACATCCCAAAAATCCGCCGTGCATGTCAAATATGAGTCATTGGAGAACGGCAGCCTGAAAGTGACAAACACGATTACATGCTGTTTGCACCTGGCTGTCACAATTAGAGCACTAATGATGGCGGAGGATGTCATTGAGATGAAGACGGCGCTCAGCATGTCTGCTGTTGTGCCTCGGCATACCAAGGCTGGCTTTTTAGGCTACTAGAAATTCTCCATAACAGCCTAAGCATTCTCTCTTAGAATAAACCTCAGAGGACATTGAAACTGCACACTGTAATTACCATGGGCCATTTAAAATATTTAATAATGAGGCTTGTTGTGTTTTATTTTACCAGTTTCTATGTCTCTTATTTAGTTTATACCATTTGACTTTAATCACTTAACATATAATTCGAGATACATTAATATTAAACAGCTGTAGTGAGTCAGGTCAATTATGTATATTATGTTTTGCTTTCTTCACATCAGTACGTGTTTCTTCTGACATGCTTGCCGCGCTCCACCTGGATACATTTTGATAGACAGGAGATACCTACAGGGTGGGAGTCAGCGATGGGAGGGAGGGAAAGAAGGCGCCTATTAGTCACACAGATTATTGACGCATTGCAGCACCAAAATCGAAACGTCTGTGTCTGGAGAGCTTTTAAGTAACCGCTGCTGGTGAAACAGTCATCCTGTTGTTTATACTTTATTTTAGCTTGTGCCAAATAATATTTCATGCCACGGTCAAATAAATGGGGAAGTTCCCATGGAGGTCCAGCATTCCACTGTGCCAGGAAAGGAGGGAGCCTCTTAATCACAAACTCCATCCACACACTCTTGGATTACAGCAACATTTTTCTTGCGCGTGGACATGACAAGGTTATCTTTTACATTTCCATTTAATCATGCGCTAGACGCTTTTATCCAAAGCAACTTGCAAGTGAGGCGCAATCCAATCCAAGCTGTTAACCGTTTAAGGACTAAGTCTAGACATACCTGGTTAATTTTAACTGTAAAGTTTTAATACAATACAATATTATCATGTATCTTATATTATTTGATCCAGCTTTCAAATTATGTCAGTTTTTATAACAGTACAATACAAAAAAATAGATGAAAATTGTGTGTAAAGTGAGAAAAATACACAAATACACAAAAATACACCAATTTTTAAAAGATTTTTACTGAAAAAAATACAACACAGAACAAAAGAAACAAAATAAATCAATTGAACAACACAACTCTCTGTAAACTGATAAAAGTTATTGCAAGTCTCTATCTTTTTTTTTTAAGCACTTTCTTGGCATGTTTTTGAAGCTCATTGGTGATACTTCCACTGGCAGTTCCTGTCCAGCTGGACACACATGGACAAATCACACATTTCTTTACATTTCTATTGTCACGGTTTCGCAGTGCGGAAGTGCGGACACAAGCGCAAAGCCGTTTTTGTCAACAAATATCTTTATTCTAGCACAAACAGGGCGAAACAGACGAAAACTAAAGCACGCCGTGACAGGCGTGACGAACACACAAACAACAGGAGACAATACAGGACGGACACAAGCGGGTATTTAAACACTTA
>JAOUQW010000024.1:11589284-11616094 GCA_028565825.1 Olivaichthys viedmensis | reverse complement strand
TTATAAAACTGCACGACAGTGTGCCTAAGAGAACTGATGCAGTTTTAAAGGCAAAGGCTGCTCACACCAACACACTGATTTGGTTTAGTTTCTTACTGTTCATTGCTCTTTATAGCACATTTGTTTATTGAGAAACTTTTCATTTCATTATTTTTGAAAGTATCTTTGCTATACAGAATTTCTTTACATTTGCCTAACACTTCTGCATATGGCTCATGGGATGTCATGTTAAGGAAATGTAAAATAATTATATTATTAACATTGTGCTATAGCGGATAGAGATGCTACAGATGATTCTAGATCTTCTAAGATATAGATATAGATAACAGCATCGCACAAAATGTTATTTACTTGTATGAAGCCTCTATTAAACGTCCTATATTTTGAAAATCGATGGTTTTTGGTGTCTTTTTAGACTAGAAAAGTTGCAGCAAAACTGAGAAAATGTGAAATTTCTTCGGAAATGTGGTTTCTTCGGTTCAGCTGTGGCAAAAACACTTCCTATTCCTATATTTACTCATGCCATTTTATTAAGACTGGTGTTACTGAGCCAAGCAATGTCTTTTGAGGTGAGTGTGTGATGATTTTGGCATGAGGTTTGCACAATGCTAAACTGGCGGCTATAAGCTTCCCATACTTGCTAGCTAGCTATTCGTAGCTTCATTGCAAAACTAAAGAAGCAAACGTCGAACACCAAACACGTTTTGCCTGATCGACTGAAATTGGGGTGAAGCGGAAAGTGGTGTAAATTTCATTTTTGCCTAAACTGATGCTTTAAAGACAAACTGAAATCAAAACTGACTTTTTTTTAACCTTGTTAGCTCGTGTCCTTGATCAGATTGTTGCTCGATTCATCTGTACTAATCACTTAAAAGACAAAATTCTTCTTTGTCCGTAATCTTTTACTAAAGTGCGGCGACCTCTTCCCGCTTCTGATTTTCTGATTACGTCACAGTAGGATTGAGGGCGGGACAAAAAGATATAATAACCAATCCTTTTATGTCATGTTTCACCTCAACAATACCGAATAGCACTTTTCACAAGCTAATCAAACCCCCGATGGATAAAAACAAAGTCCCGCTCGCCCAAATATGCCGTTTCACTCGGAAATACGTCACATTGCGGGAAAATGAAAATGCGTTCGAATTTCCGTTTCACCTTGTCTAAACGGCCAATGACTACATAGTTTAGCATTTATTTAAAGTCAAAACTGAGCAGTTATGCAAGTATATGTGTGTATATTTGTGTACACACATATACTTGTGGATCATATAATTGTGGATCCCGGTTCGTGTCTATTCATAAGCTCGGTTACTGGAAATAAAACCGAGACAGTCTCAGCCTCAGCAGTGGCTCCAAATGAGCAAAAAAGAAGCGTTGGCCGTCCAAACGAAACATATTGCAAAACTTGTGCTGCTCCCCAACCCCACCACCTTATATAGTGCACGGTGAAATTGTAACGCTTGCAGCCTTATTTCGAGAGCTCGTGACGTCTGGAACTGACGAATCGACGTGGGTTGTGCATAATTCATAGCATACATTTATACACGCACAAACAAAGACTTGTAGAATTTGATAAGTACAGCAACTTTGAATTCTCTGAGGGAAATGTACAATTAGCCCATATAGAGCGCACACCTTCCCTCCATCCTGTTGATAATAGACACACACACACACACACCTCAGCTCCTCAGCTCTTCCCTTTCCTATGTCTGTGTGTGTGTGCGTGTGTGAGCGAGAGATAGACACCGCAGAGAATTCATCCCACCAGAGTGGCTATTCCTGCTACACAGCCCAGCAGGAACCAGACTCACCTCGGGCACAGCGCTCGCCTTGATACACACACATACACACACACACACACATACAGACACAACTTCACGCCTCCTGACGACACACAGCCATCTGCTGCCTACATACAGCTTCCCTCATGTCGCCGCGTGAGTCACTTGACACACACTCGAACCTGCTCCTGCCTCCACACACACACAATCCTTCCCCAAATAATCCGAACGTACAGCTATGACATCTGATGGTGGATCATCTCGTGTTTTTTTGTGCAATGCTAACCGGCGCTTATTAGCTGTTATCTATTATTATCATTTACTGTATCTAATATGTGATATACTGTATTCACGGTATCTAATATCGGCTTTAATTACCTCACGTGATCTGGTACTGTACACCTGATTTGTTATAAATACTTCATGCGTGAGCTTTATGAAGGTCATTCATTAGGTGCCTTGATTAGGCGATTAAATTTAATGCGTCAAGTTTTGACATAATGTTGGTTAAGATGAACTGTTTAGACTGTAGCTATACTGATATCTCTCGTCTTATACTGTGATTAGACTAGCCAATTGTTTATATAAAACAAAGCAATTCTACAGTGATTAGAATTGAATTTTAGTTTAAATTATTTTATTATTTACTTTATTACAGTAGTCCTATATTACCACAGAGCATTGCTGTACACTTACAGTATACAGTTTCCACAATGTAGCAAGCAGTGTTGCCGTTTTATATAATTTTATCATTGTTTTATTTAATGCATTTGGTTTTTTCTAAATGTCATTAAATTGCTCTGGAAATGGGCCACAACCAATGTCACAGGGTTATCTTTACTCTGGCGGGCGTCAAAAACGTGCCTACCCAGCTAAAACCCATATAAACTAATTAACTAGTCTACGTATTGTAAATAAGCCTAAATAATGCGACATAGCATCATGAAATAAAGACAATCCACCAAGATTATAAAATCAAATTAGCTGCTGTATTAACTGGTTAATTTTTCCTCTTTTTTTTTGGTTGAAAGAAAGTCCGTTGTAGTGTTCACTCTGCCATTTCTGAAAGCTGAAACTCTTGCATGCCACACTAATCACGCCACTGCATAACCAATGTATTTGGTGTGTAAATACAAAATATGAATGGAATTAAGAATCAATATTCAGTGTGTGATGTCACAACATAATTTTGCCATACAAGTATCATTCAATAGGCAACAAGAGAAAAAGCGTGAGGAAAATGGATCCGCTGTGAACATGTGTAGTTAATATGTGCAATAGGTATCAGCCTGCTTATGACTGGCGATAAAGCAAATTATTCGTTTTTTAATTACGTGAACATAACGACATTAAAGGTGCGATCAGCGATTTTATCTCCTCACATTTTGGCAGTTATCAGAGGAGAAACTGGTCTCTGCCTAGGCTTTGTAATGATGTGGACCACCAACATCCAACCAATCAGGACAAGCCTGTCAATCATGTTGCCTGTCAATTCAGAAAGCTCCGCCTCTAGCCTACGCAGCGAGTGTGCATGTGTTTGGGAGGGGCGTGGCTTTGAAGGCAGGCGTTATTAGTTTATATTTTAAGTTTTAAAACGGCTTGCTTTAACTAACTTCTGCCAAAATTGCTGACTACACCTTTAATCCAAAGGAAATGGAAAAAAAGGATTTACAAGGCGTCATTTGTTTCAACTGGGGGGACGTCATCCGTTTTTTTATACACCCTCAAACCGAGCCCTGGTTAAGGGAGCTAGTTGGGGAGGCAGCACTGATGTTGACTTGTTTTTGATTCTGTTGTCTCAGATAATCACAGCTGGGCTGCACCGTTTGCAAAAGTCAGCCTGCAGATGATTGAAGTGTGTGTTTGTGTGTGTGTGTGTGTGTGTGTGAGTTTTTGCCTATAGGACTTCGGTGATAATATCAGAAAGGCACCAGAGGCCACGTTTCCCGGTCTCTAGGCAGGGTCCTACTGTACGTATGTGCGTCTGCGTGTGCACGTGTGTCTATGACTGCATCGCCATGACAACACTGTCACTTTGAATCCATTGAACGTGTGTTTCACAATCTTTCATCAGTGCATTAATTATGTAGCGCTGCCTATTTACCCAACCATGAATAATATTCGAGCAGATCGCCCTTAATGGGCTCCCCTGTCGCCCCTCTCCCAGAGCGCACTACAATTTCCCAATGATCTTGAATAAATTATCCAGCACTCCCCACTGAAGTGGAACAGGGGTTTAAAAAAAAAAAAGGAATCCCGAGATATCGGACTGTTGTCATCCGAAATGACTCATGTCCAGCAAATGATATTTGAAACGAGGGCAGGAAACGTTAATGTGCCTGTCGAGGCGGCCATGTTGTTCGTGTGCCTGTTGGCCGTGAGACAGGTGGGCTAATGGATTAGCGTTATGGTGTGTAGGCAGCAGGGGTGAACTGTAGCGCACAGTGACTTAGCAGTGAGGCTAATTCTCACAGAGAGAACTGGCCTGGAGCCACACACATGCTCTGAATGCTAAACACCCCCAATGCAGCCCTGTTATTTCTTATTTCTCTTCTCTTCTTTTTTCTTTCTTTGCTTCCATTTCTTTCTTTTCTTTCCTATTACACTTTCGTTACTTTTCTTTTAAACTTTCTTCTTTTCTGTTTTGCCTGCTTCTTTTCTTTTCCTTTCTTTTTTCTTCTCTTCTCCTCTCTTCTGCTTTTATCTTCTCTGTCTATTTCATTTATTTGCTCTTACACTTTTTCTTTTCCTCTCCCTTAAGCTTTGTCTTCTTTCTTCTCTTTTCTTTTTTTCCTTTCCTTTTCCTTTCTTTTTTCTTCTCTTATCTTCTGCTCTTCTTTTCTTCTCTTTCTTATCTCATGTCACATTTGATTATTTTCTTCTCTTCTCCACTTTCTATTTCTTTCTTTTTTCTTTTCCCTGATTGTCTTCTCTTCTCATACGCTTTCCTTTTCTTTCCTTTTCTTTTCTCTTACACGTTCTTCTCTTCTTTTTCTCTTTTCTTCTATTCTGCTTTATTTTTTTCTTTTCTTGTCTTCACATTTTCCCTTTACCTTTATTTTGTTTTCTTTTTATGCTTTCAATTTCTTTTCTTTTGCATTTCCTTTTTCTTTTTGTTGCTCGTTTGTCTTAAACTTTCTGTTTTTCATTTATTTTCTCTTTTCGTACTTTTTTGTCTAACACTTTCTTCCTTTTTTCTTTTACTCTTTTATTTTTTCCTAACTTCTCTTCTCTTCCCATTTTCAGAGGCATGAGTAGATAGAGAGAGATTTTGTCTTCTCTTCCTTCTTCCTTTCCCGTGTTCTTTAACTCTCATTTGGAGAACATGAGCGATGCTGTGCTGCGTTGCAGATCCCCTCTCCTTTTCTTGCCGATTTTTCACTAACGGCTGCTGCTGATGCGAGTGACTGTCTCCACGGTGACGGATGCGGGTGATAAACGGGGCAGCTTGGCCGCAAACAATCAAAGGATGACAAACCTTCACCACCTTATCTCCTTTTCCCCTCCTCTCTCTCAGTCAGGCGTGTGCATTTAAACCCCAAAATCCCAACATCCTTCCTCACTCTCCCTCTTCCTGATCTCTGTGTCACCGCAAGTGCTCAGATGCCCTTTTCATGAATTTCCTGTCACCAACCTATTGCGCCTTTTTCATGTACGAAGGAGCGCACGTGGTTTAGATGTCAAGGCCTGAGATGAGTGAACATGTGTGCATGTAAGTCAAAGGAGTGCAATGTCCCTTGACTGTGCTGTCACCAAGCCGAATATTTATTGACAAGCGCAAGCCATCGCCTCCCGGTGCATAAAGCATACACTCTGCTCCTCCTGAAGGGAAAAAATCAGCCCTCGGGGGAAGTAGAAGCATAAAGGGTATAGTCTCGTACATTAAAGTATCAGACAGAATCTTTCATGTACACAGCCTGATTCATCCAAGTCATCTCAGACGCTCGTGTGTGAGGAATGTGCAGCCTCGGACTCCTGCTGTGCCCGTAAAGTCGGAGAGATTCCTGGGATTTAGTGAGTTTAACTGCCCCTGAGTTCCAGCACACTTAAAGAGAGAGAACAAGAAACGTCTCCACACTATAACCATCAAAGAGGGCAGACATAAAAAATCCTGGATGTCTAAAGGGAAAGGACTGTGTGGTCACTGTAAGAGTGGTGGGGGGCGTTTTCTTCTACACTGTGAACAATTTCAGCCTTTCACACTTTAATGGGCTTTATTGGCGTGAGCGTTTTAAATGCTGTTGCCAGTTACAGAATTATAATAACACTAGTAATACAACAGTAACCATGGCAACCAATGATAAGATTAAAGCAAACAAAAACAGACAAACTAGAATTATTTAATGTACTGTACTCTCTGAAAAATAAGCCTCTGCAGAGTATAAGATGCTCCGCCCTAAATTCTGTCTGCTATAGCTTCACTGGACCTGACTGGCACAGAGGCCATGCCTCCTTTTCCAGGACTGCCAGGCACAGAGGCCACCAATACTGAGATAATAGAGAACAAGTGTCAGTGACATTGTATATATAATGGCTTTGTTTTTATTACTAGTTTTATTGCCGTCCTATTGTTTACATGGTATATGGTTGTTACCATGGTGGTACCATTGTGATGGCAATAAAGCTGACTTTAATAGGACAGAGAGAAACAGAGAGGGAGAGATGGAAAGAAAGAGAGAGTCAGGCGGTAAAACACAGACTGAAGCTTAGGCATAGGCGCCTCTCCACCTCTCCTCAGGGGAATCTCTGTCTATTCTCAGAAATCAAGACAAGCTCCTGCTGCCTGATGCCTATCGCACACACACACACACACACACACACACACACACAATCCACTTGCAGGTAGATCTGAATAACATTCAGCCTTTTTGGGTAGTTTAATGACGACTCACTACCTTTGTGGTGGTTTTGATAGGACTGTTTACTTTTCAACAGTTTGGCTAGGACCTTTGGTCGAGTCTGTGAAGACTGCCTGTGCTTTGGGCCATTTGATTAGGATGCCTCTCTTTCAGGCAGTTCAGTGAGGACAGCTTGCCTTTCGGGCACTTCTGTGAAGCCTTTTCTACCTTTGAGGCAGTTAATTGAGGACTTCCTGCCTTTTGGGCACTTCTGTAAGGTCTTCCTGTTTTTCAGGCACTTCTATGAGATCTGTCTACTTTTAAGGCACTTCCATAAGATCTGTCTACCTTATAAGCAGTTTGGTGAGGACTGCCTGTCTTTTGGGCACTTCTGTGACAACTGCCTGCTTTCTGGGCACTTCTGTGAGGCCTTTTTTATATACAATTTTGTGAGGACCGCTTAAAATTGTGCTGCATGATTCTGTGGAATAAGGGATAGGAAGCGTTAGTCCATTAGTCTTACTTTCAAAGAACGAATATTTGTAAAATTGCCAGAAATTGTTTACAACATATTTATTCAATGTAAAACAATACTGATGCACATACAAACCAACACACACACACACATACACACTCACGCAAGGAAAATGCTGGCTTTGCTGTTAGTTACTGGCAGCTGTGTGGGAGGTCAGGCCAGTGGCCGTTGGTCCAGGCGTGTGACTTTCACTCTGCCTGTATAGCTGGATACACTCCATTTCTGGACACACACACGCACACTGGACCACAGGCCACAGCCAGCAGGGCCAAGAGTGGGGGTGGATATGACTTTGAGGGGCGGCTGCTGCTTGCCAGTGGATTAGAGATTTGCTCTTCAACTTTCACACACTCTCTCTCTCTATTCCACCTCATCACTGATGCTGCTATCTACGGCTAACTGGAGGCTACGCTAGTTTTAAAAGAGAGTTATAATGTTGAAGAACATTCTTTTGCTCAGTTAAAGAATAACGAAGGCCATGTTAGGAGAACAGTTTAACTTCTAAAGCCCCTGCCAACACTGAAGTCTGGATACCTTTTGGGCAGTTTGGTAAGCATCGCCCAGCTTTTGGGGAGTTCAGTGAGGTTTGGCTACCTTTCGGGTCTTTTTTGTTAGGAAACTTCTGATTTTTTTTTTCCTGGTGTTCCTGCAGTTTTCTTTTGATTTGTTTCCTCCAAATATGCTTACATCAGCCCTTTACCCTCAAAACAAAAATGCAGTTTTGTGAGAACCGCCTACCTTTCAGCAGTTTGGTTAGGAGTGCTTTCTTTCTGGGCAACTCATTAAGGACTTCCTACTTTCCGGGGGGTTTGGTTAGCATTGCCTACCTTTTCAGGAGTCCAGTGAGAGCTGCCTGCCTTTTGGGCAGTTTGGTAGGACTGTTTTCCCTTCAGGAAGTTCAGTGAGGACTGGATACCTTTTGGACAGTATGGTGAGCATTGCCTAGCTTTTGGAGAGTTCAGTGAGGTTTGCCTACCTTTCAGGCAGTTTGCTGAGCACTGCTCGGTAAAGCTGTCGCTGGACGCTGGCAGGCTCCGGGCCACATGGGTGGACAAAGGGATGGACAGCTATGAGAACGAAGCCCTGTTGGTACAGATCTTGCAGCTGGGATGGCAGCTCCCGTACCGAGGACAGGCACAGAGTCGACGTCACATCTGCCAGAGGACAGAGCGAGAGAGACAGGCCAGAGGTGAGACAACCTTACTGGGAAAGATGACAAGTGGTCAGATTGCTAGAATCCCTGGTGTAACCCCTCAAAGGGAGGAACACTGAGGGCTAATTGGCTGCATTCCAAGCCAGAGACTAGTCCCTTTCCCTAGTCTCTTAATCTCAGAAAATCCATGATGCAGAGATAAACAAACTGTTTTTGAATGCAGCAATGTTCAATAGTCAATGTATCTGTTTAAGAGTAACCACTAGTAATGGGCATTATGGCTCACTTTACTGAGTAGATTCTTTTAAACTGCCTATTTAAGTGAGTTTTGATTCATTTGATTAATTTTTCAGATCAGCTTCCAGAAATGTACAAATACTTTGTATATGTGACAGCATGATTTTTAGCTAATAAGCTACTATGTACAATTGAGGTAACATTTACAATTGAGTATCATTTCTTCTAATACATGTTATATAACCACATTGACTTTAACAACTCTCTACAATCCAAGGAACAACGACATATTACAAACAATTAAAATAAAAGGGGCAACCTTGCCAATACCTGTGATTCATTCAGAGTCGTTTAAATAGAACCGATTTTTTGGTGAATCACCATTTAGTTATTAAGGATGGTGGCTAAATAGTAGTTGTAAACTGGCATTATTTGTATTTGGAAGTGTAGAAGTTGAATTATTTATTAATTATCGATGCACCTAGTGAGAAGTGAGTCAGGGCTTCTTTTTCCCAAAATTGTAATCAGGAGGCTCAGGAGAGTCTAGCACAGCTATTTTTTTATTCTTACTGTGAAGCTTGCACCGCATTGTTGATGTGAGAAGCAACGGGAAAAAAATAGCAATTGTTTTTGCTATTAAAGGCATGCTGGTGGCTTTCTAACCTTTCCTATGATTTAATGGGCCTGGATGAAAATCCAATTAAACATGATTGTTTAGCTCGACGTGAGATGGGAGCCTTTTAAACTAGGGCACTGAAAGCTTCTCGGCAGGGCCGACAGGGCCAATCACGCACCCTCTTCTGGCATTAATGAGGTACGTTTGATAGACTGACCTGATATTGTGAACGGGATGGGGAGGAGGCGAGAGACTTGCTCGCTCTCCTGTGTTTTTAGCAAAGCCTCAGCGCAATCTAAAGCGAAAGAGACAGGGCATGAGAAAACAGCAGACAGAAAGTGTCAGAGCCACCCGGCTGTGCAACAACATGTACACGAAGCCCGTCAAAGAGCATAAACAAAGACAGCCATATGCTAATGAGAAAGACAAACATCGAGATAGACAGAGACAAAAAGAGTGAGAGAATGAGCGGGCCAAGACTTTGGCTGGCTGACGGCTTTTAGGGCACTATTCTGAAAACTGTGGCATTTTAAAGTCCAAACAGCTGGCCTAGGTGAGTTTGTTCCAAGAGCAACACAAATAGACAGTCTAGCAACTCTTCAAATTTTTACGACTTTGCAATTGTAAGAGACGTTATGATAAAAGTTCATGGCTAATGACCATTAGATTCGAACCAGATAGGTGAACAGGGACAGGAAGTGGTCATCTTTTTCCAAATGGAGGCATAAGGTCAAGGGTAAACCCTCAACCCTTTCTCCAGTCCTCGCATGTTGTGTTTGTCTGAACTCTCTTTATGTGCCCGACCATCATGGCAGGTAAGCGTATCACAGAAATGTTCCTTTTGTACGGAACATCGATTTCAAATCAGTTCTATGCCAATGACCTTCTACACAATATTGGATAGGTGAGGAGTATAAAAGAGTGCAATGGTGGAAAGAGTGGAAGAGAAAGGGATGTGGAGTAGAAAAAAAAAGCTGATTCCAGTAGGATCTCAGCCCTCCATTTTCGGGCTCCATTGTGAAAACGGATTGGAAGTAAAAGAGGTAACTCTTCAGGCAAATTTCTGGCCATCTCAAAATAACCCAGAATTTCTCAATCAATTCTCTGCTCACCACGAAAAAATATGATGTCCACCAGATAAAGATAAGAATGGAGGGCATGGGACGCAATCACAAATGCATTGAAAATCTTCCTTTCTCACTTTAGTATAATTAATTCTGCTCTGTTTGATTTGATTTGACTTTTTGGTTTGCCAACACTGAGAGTCCCCAGAGGCAGCGTGTTGTGTTTACCCTTCCCGGAGTTGAAGGATATTAACTCGCTCTGCAGTCGCTGCTCTTGCGCCCCACCGTGCACTCCCGAGTCGGGAGGAATAAATAAGGAATGGTTTTCATTACACGCCGTTGGGAAAACAGCCACGGGGCACTCGCTTTAGTTGGCCTTAATCGCTGTGAGAACTCCCACTGAAACACGACGCCCCATTCTCATGATTCATGTTGTGTTTTGGTGCAGAAACAGCTAGTCCGGCTTTTTTACTAAATGCACAATGCTAATCAGCGCTGGGAATGTTAAGATGGTCCATTAGCAAATGGGATAAAGACATTCCTGCAAGTCAACACACTCCTCCGTGACATTTCAGATGAGTCAATAAATGCCAATAAGGTCAGGCCTGTCATAATACTTTGTTTGGAAAAACATTTGGCTTGGATTTCATAATTAAGGCTGCGTCTTAGTAAAAATTTTATTACCTTACAAATTGCCTGCCACACAATACTAACGATAACCGGCGTAACCTTTGCCCAGAGACACAGTTCCGAAAAAAAGTAAATTACGATGGCAGTCTCTAGCCATACCCTGGAGACTATTAATAAGAAATGTAATTATTTCTTCATTTACTTTTACATGCTACCCACTGAACTGGAGCGGGAAATTGCTTGAGGCAAAAAGGACAAAACTAGTTTGGGATATTTTTTTTTCCCCAGTCTTGTAATTTTCATAATATTGGTTTTGCTCATTCAGCAAGTCCCATGATCTCACTGGGGTTTAAGAGGATTTAACATATTTAAAATACAAACAAACATCCTTCACTTTTTCTCAGTCAACCTTTCACAATATTGACAGCCTGTGTGCTTTGGTCTGATCTCTGAGTCCACATTATTAACCCTGGTCCAAACTCCCCTGGGCTCTTGTGTGGCCGTATTCAGGACTTTAAGCATTCAAAATGAATGAGTAAATATGAAATGAATAAGGCTGGGGGATATAAAGAGGGAGCTTGGGAGAGAGAGAGTAACGCGAGATGGTAACGTGCTTAACCGGCTTATTCTCAACTACACTATTAACTCGGTTTTTATAGCATAAAAGCATTTTATTACCAGTGAGAATGGCGAAATGTTTTTTTTTATTAATTTTATGACTGGCAATAACAGATTATGGCTGGCAATAACAGATTTAATACAAGCGAACAAGTCGCAATTAAATTATGTTACAATGTGTAAGAATATGCAGCAACCAAAATGCAGTGGCGCATCTGGTCTTCATTCAATCTAAACTAGTGTTTCCCAAACCCGTCCTCAGGGACAACCCAGACCGTCCACGTTTTTGCTCTCTTCCAGTATCCAACACGCTTGTACCAGGTATTCTGCATTCTTGATTGCTTGGTTTAGTTGTTGGGAGATGGAAGAGAGCAAAAATGTGGGGTTCCTGAGGACTGGTTTGGGAAACACTGACCTAAACAAACATGAACTATGCCTCAGTCCACTGGTTCCTTGCAACTACTTGCATCAAGCTCAAGTCCTTGATGTGTGCCTAGAGAGTAACCACTTTCACCTACCGACATGGAGTCATTCATCAGGGCCTAGGATCCATCCTGATCACTACGATCTGCAAGTGAATGCCGCCTGGTGATACCACCACTTCATGGTACTAAATGTAAAACCAGATTCTTCTCACTTGTGGTTCTACAATGGTGGAAACAGCTTTGCTGTCTCTGCAGATTCCCTCACAACCTTCAAACAATGGCTAAAGACCTAGGTATTTTGAGAGCACTTGAACTATGATGCAGAAACTCCCTCATTACTACTTCGACTAACTGCTTTGTGACTTGTATTTGACAGTCCTGAGTACAGTTCTTCCTCCGACTATCTAAAAACTATAACTTGTCTCTGGTCAATTTGGGGGCCAATTGGTCAAGTCTTTGGTCAATTTGGAGGTCAGTCGGGGGAAACTTCTGGTTTTTGAAACATAGTCTTGTAGCACTTGTATCACTGTCATCTCCTTTAACAGCTAGATGTTTGGATTAAATTCTTGACTTGTAAGTCGCTTTGGATATGAATCTGTTTGAATACATCAGGACATATGAATTAGAGTTGATGTATGGAATCTTGTTGTAAAATGTGCCTTGGTGGTACAGTAATGGTGTCAACGGTGCAGCGGAGCTCTGGGAGCACTGTGTGTGTACAGTGAGTTCCTGTCATTAGTCGTCATTGCTCACTGTGGGCATATGAGCCCGGCGGCACCGCCACACGCGTTAATTACCTCACTAATGACCCTCTGTGAGAGCAGCCTGCCGGGGCCATCGTGTCTCGTACCAACCGTTCTACTCTCGCCTTCCCTACTCTGTCTTTTCCAAGCTCAGTTAAGCCCTTGTGCATTGATTTCAGCCGAAAAGAACTAATAGCAGTCCATCTAAGTGCCTGGGTTTCAGACCTATTTCCTGACCGTAGTCAGGGATCAGAGGAACTTTATTTTCTCCCAAGTTTCTAGTTGCTCAGGGGTAATTCCCACTTTAATTCCATCTGCACTGCAGGGAGTCTCGCTGCAAGCACAATGGCATTTTTTGGCACTTCCAACTCTGAATGGAAAAAAAATACAAACCTAGACAAGTACTGCAATACCTGGTATTTCAATCTCACGCCACATTTGTAGGAATTCTAAAAAGCCAATGAGATTTGAATTTTGATATTCATTTATTAATCTTTGAATTTGCAAATGTGAGATTAGGTTTGGAATTCTGAACCCCCATTTTCCAACGGGAAGAAGACCCAGAACTTGGGCAAGGACAGGTTTTATATATGGGAGTATTACAGTTCTATTGGTACCATTTTGAAAATGGCCAACATCTGAGTTCAGTGGGGTATTAGAGATTTTCTTTGAATAGTGACCAAAGTGTTGCTATCGTTGAGGGTTTAAAATGATCATGGTAGTGCGATAAAGTAAATCAAATTAAGCTTTATCTAATTTTTAAACGCTTGGAACTACTGCTCTGGCCAGAACACAATCATTTCACATGATACATTCGTACTCTTTGGTGTTTAAAGCGCTCAATGATATGATGTTCTTTATGAGTGCAGCTTTGGGCAATGGGAGGAGAAACATGTCCTCGGTCTAATGGAATGTCACTCCACTGAAATTCATTATGCTCATTAAGTCAGCCATTTCAGCCAAGGCCCTTTTCCATACGCCGAGAGCACTGAGGGACAAAGAATAAAAATAACACAGAAATGTACTTCATCATGACCACTTATAAAGCAAGTATTCCATTAAAATGCTTTATGCCAACTGGAAAAAGAGGACTGCTCCATCCTACCCAAAAGCCTCCCTGATTTAGACGCACAAATGGATACCCTGAGCAATCCTTCTGGCTTTCGAACTGTTTTAGAATGATTCATATTGCCAATTTTCTTCTTTGCTTTACGTGTTTGTTTTCCCGACTGCAATCAAGTCTGTCCACTGTGTAAATGTGGGCTATGTAAACGAGTTTCTTGATTTTCTTTAATTGTACAATTTGAGCAACCTGCTGCAGAAGTGCGTGGTCGATATGGAAAGATGATTTCAGATTTCTGATTGGGTTTATTCAAAGAAATGACAACATACTTTACTGGAGCTCTTATGCAGGCAGTGTATACACCTGCTGATTGGGAAAAAACAGGGCCTCTTTTGTCTCATCACCAGTTAACACACAAAAACATGACACTTTCCGGCGTAATTACTGCATGTCAAGTGTTTATTCACCGGGCATGACGTGCGCCATTGGTGCTATCAGACTCGTTCCAGTTCCGCGGTGAATTTGTGCTGGATCCAGATGTCATTGCAGAACTAATGCTGAACTAATCACTACTGCAATCAGGCTGATACTGTTCAAGCTGAAAAAGCTTTCCCTTGGACTTTCTTTAGTCGACTTTTTCAATCAGCCGGATGTTGGGTCTATTTATTCACATCACCTTCCTGCTTTGGCGGGCCTTTATGTAAAGATCTGATGCTGTTATGACAAAGGAGCTTTTGGTATCACATGTATCCCTAGTGCACATAACATAGTAGACGTTGGGTTGACATTTATCCTAGGATGCCCTTTGGAAGGGTGAGTTTCTATCTATCGTTCAAAAAATTAAGAAGCAATTGCTTATAAGTGGCATGCTTCATTTGCAGGACTGCACCCACCTACTACAGTCGTTCTAGATGTTACGCTACATTTATATTCCTTATATGCTCATGCTCTCCCATGAAATTGGTACCATCTGGTTTATTTATTCTGAATTGAATGATCCTGCTGTACTGTCACGTCCTGCGCCATCCCGTGTTTTTATTGTATTGTCTCGCTTGTCGTTTGTGGTTTGCTCAATGATCTGTCTCGCACTATTTGCACTTCATGTAGTCGTGTGTATATATTTCGTCCCATGATGTTTCTCTTCACATACAGATTGTTGCCAGGTAATTTCTTGCCTCCTGACACCACAAGCAAAACTTTCGGTCTTGTTCAGAAATTATCTGGGGGAAGTCCCTTAGCCACACAAGATTATATCTGTGAGACTTGATGCTAACGCTAAGGCTAGTATAGTTATGGACCTTTTCTCTGATTCGTGAGGCTGAGAGGATTCTCTCCTAGATGTGACTTCTTGTAGCGGACTTAATTCCCTGTTATTCTTAATGCCTCTCGCATTAAACCTCTGTTACGGTAAAATAGCGCTTCATAGTGTTATATATCGTTGCTGTCCAATGAAAAACATGTAGCTCCACTTTTTGCGTTTTTTACTTTTTATCATACATGGAATGTGGGCAAAAACCTCCATCTACCCCACAGCAGTTGACATCTAAATGACCAATGAAAAGCTGACAAATCACGCCGTCAATTTCGGATTTATTGTGTACGATACTCTATGAAAGTGTTTTTCCGTGTTCCTGAACAATTGGAATTTTGGATACACATGCTTTTTCATTGGACAGAGACAACATGCAAGTTTTTATGAGGGTGAGCTCCTGCTTATCTAAGAGGAGTCTCTGGAAGGAAGATTCCTAGTGAGCTGTAAGTTAGATGTGACCTTGAAACAAATCTTTTCTCCAAGGCAAGTGCCTATATCTCAATCTTGGATCAAGGCTGAGTGAAAAATCCTACACCCTAACAGAGAACGTACCTGAATAATATAAAGAGCCAACGGCTTTGTGGTGTACACATTTCCACATTTAAAAAGCCAGTGTAATCCTTGGGCAGAAAAATAGTTGTTGAATATTTGCGTATTTATACAAGCATTTCATTAAATCCCTAATCAATCGCTGTTTAAATCAATGCATTATACCTTGCTGTGCTTGATTAATCCGCATTGTACAAATTATTCGGGCTTTCTCGGATTTATGTAATGAGTCTTTCAAAAAGAACAATTTTGAAGTGCTGAGTTGATGCATCCAGCTGATTTTGCACCCTGAGCCAAGGGCACAGCTCCCACACACACTTACTTCCAGCTGGGTGAAGATCTTACGGATGTGGCGGTAGCAGCCTTCTGCTATGTCCATGTCCTCCTGGTAGCTCTGTCCCTTGAACACGGGCTGGGGAGCATTCGAGAAGTACTTATGGAAAGGAAAGTGTGCAGACACGTCCTGCACGCTCACCTCCCGGCCTGGTTTGGGCCTGACCTTGCTCGTGTATTCCTCCCAGCGTGACATAATCTGCAGCAGCATGGAGAGAGAGAGAGAGAGAGAGAGAGAGAGCGAGCCATATCACTGCCTGAGGCCTTCACGTGTACTACTCATCAACTGCTAAGCCAGCAAAAATCACCCAAATAGCCTCTTCCCAGCATGATACTCAGCTTAATTAGTACCATGCATTTTTTCTGCGGGCTTTATCAGTGTTTATAGCTCACAGCATCTCGCCCTCACTGAGATGAGTCTATGTATCACATATCACCTGGCTGATCTAAGCAAGAGACACGAGACTACAGATGCAGTGAAAACTGAGGAGTAAAGGACAAAAAAATAAATAAGTAAATAAAAGCCCTGTTTAAAGGACACGAGCATGCTGACACTGACTTCCAGGATTTCGATGTCTGAAACCTGATCTGGCATAGCTATTGGATTCTATAGAGAATGGCAGAGTGTGTCTGCTGCTCTCATCCTCTCAGAACTGCACCTTGTCTGCACATGACGCCTTAACCCCCCCCACTAAATCCGCTCTTTTTTCCCCCCTGTATTCATCAATGCTGGGTCTGCTTTTCTCCTGTCTCGCCATATGACCGCTCGTTGACTTTGTTTCAGCTCAGCGAGGAGTCATTATTTTGGGATGTGCTGCTGATTCAAAGGTTTGTCTGATCTGACATTTTCTTCTCATGTTTGCGCACACAGCCCAAATAAACAAGCAGTAGAGAATGTTTGGGGATTTTTCTGAGTGGGCGAGGAGCATTTAGAGGAGAGCCGTCAAGGTGAAACGTACCTGATAAAGGTAAAAATGGCCGGCTGTTTCACAGGTGTAGGACACATCACCAGGGACGTCAAGACTCTCCTGCAGGCGAGCCACTTCTCTGAGCAGCTCTAGCCTTCGGGCCAGCACATAGTTCACTCTTCCATACCTGAGGTACAACACAGCATGCTGTTAGAGCTCCAAGCTGGAGATAAGCAGGTAGCACTAATAAACAGAGGGAGCACTGCCGTAGCCCGTTCAAGTACATACAGTTGCCTTGAGAATTACTGCTTAATTACAATATTTATCACACTTTCTACACTTATAAACTAAATCAGAGATATGTTCCTGTATATATTCAACTGTTTGGATTATTTATAAATTCTTAAGTCGGTCATCCATTTGAAACTCTCTACTCGACCTATCATTAACATGGAGAAGGCAAGAAAACAGGTTGTTGGCCCTCATAATTCAGGCAATAGCTATAAACTACCTCAGTAGCCTGACGGGTTTTCAGTCTACTTAAGAGAATGCAGACGACACAGCTAAGCTCATGTGCTGGTGTTTTCTATTGTTCTCATATCTGGCTTTTGGCCCATTAGAATTTCTTTGGGGCAATCGGTGCTGTGTAGCTGCTAATGGGCAATGTCAGTGGTTTGCAGCATGACAAAAGTAAAGCCAAACGTGGAATCTTGCAGCCTGTGGACATATCGTGTCCTTTATTAATCATCAGCAGTAGTACAGCTCATGGCATGACAAGCATCATAGCTCACATCTAAGTAAAGGCATAACTTCAGGAGAAAAACACTAAATTAATTCAATCCTTTTAAAGTCATTTAAGTGTGTTATCATTCAATGTTGCAAAAGGAAGAAAGCCAGAAACAGCTTTTAGCTTTAAAAGGGTTTGGGTCCAAGCAACACCTGTTATTGCAAATGAGAAAAGAACGCAAACCTGACGATTACTGGGTGGCCCCAGGACAAGCCATAAAAATCAAAGCGCATGTGAAAGCAATGTGGTTATTAATAGTGTGCACTAAGCTTCGGCGTGCATGATTTAGTTAATGTTTTACACATGCATCATTAAATGAAAAGTGGAGATCTTGCTTCACACTGCCTTGATGTTAAAACCCCAGAAACAAATTTCATCTCCTGTAAATAAAAGCGCTAAACTTAATCCATGGGAAGTTTTTAATCGGGGGAATGTTTGATAGTGCCATAAGCTTCCCTCGCACTTACAGAGGGCCTTTCATTTATCATATTCTGCAGTGTTGATTAATACCCCTGCCTTCATCTCCCGCTTGCCTTTGGCTCGGAAACTTAGTGGGATTTGAATAGTTAGCTTTTGTCCTCGGCGTCTGCATGGCCCTTGTGCTAACTGTATTGCGCAATCGTGCACGTCCAGAGCAGAAGCAGTCACACACATTCATCATCACTGATCATCCACTAACAGGCACCTCTGCTTTGATCAGCAAGGAACATATCCACCAATACACTATTAGATATGCAAACGCTGTCACTTGTCACATGAAATGGGGGACAGTTTGAGTCTTTTTAGGCTGTTCAAGCGCATTCTGTGAACTCAATATAGGAAGAATACGTCTAGCATGAAAAATAATATCGGTTTGTTATAGGCATAAGATGCAATTGATCCTACTCATCTAACTTTGAACTGAGGTGAAACTGAGCAAAAAAACAAGCAATAAATATTCAGCATGCTTCCTATATATATATATATATGTGTGAACAAAATCGCAAGCGGTCTCTCATTTATATTTACTTTATATATTCATATCCACCCACACACAATTAGATATGCCAGTGCTTTCACTTGGAGCGAGGTACGGTCTGATTAAGTCATTATAAGTTATTCAAATGAGTGACAGCAGGAGTCGGTGTTGTGTAAGAAACAGCACAGACCACACTGAGGGCACTAATTAGGAGCTCTAATTATGAAAACATCAAACACTTCATAAAGGGTTTGCTGCCTCAGTCAAGAGAGCCAGAATGAAGACGAGGATGGTGTTGAGTGAACAAGGTGGCACTGAGTGGCCCCCAAGTTTATAAGCTTTGATCTGTTGTGTATATGTGGCCAGCTGGGATCATATGCTGCCTTACTGCCTCACCTGCTGAAATCCTTCTCAGTCTCCAGCTCCTCCTCTCCGTGGCCCAAACGCAGGAGGTGCCGCTCGTCGATGTCCAGGGCCATAATCTTCTCAAACAGTTGGTTCAGTGCCTGGGTGGGAGGAACACACACACACACACAAGCTGGGTTCACAAACTATGTGTGGGTTGTTCACGCTGTCACTATGGTGCAATTTCGAGCAAAACAGTGAAACTGAGGGTATAATTCAGTAAACAGCCTCAACAGCAAATAATACAGATTTCCACAACAAGCGGACTAATGACACTATAATCAGTGATTGGACATAATAAAATGACAGAACTGTGAGAAGATTCAAGCAAGAGATTTGCATGAATAGTTTTGGTATGATTGATGGCCACGAGGCCCCAGTAATATACAATGTTCCCAGCAACACAGGCTTAGCCAGGCATTTCAGGGCATTAAATTATCATTTTTCTACGACTGCCATTTCAAATCCAATCATATGGTGATTATGACTAAGGGATGCTTAGCCACCGGAGGCAGAGGCAGAGCTATACCTGATTGGAGTGAGTCACGATGAGAGTCCTCTGCTCGGGAAAGTTGTGGTACAGATTGGAGATGATCTGCACAGCTACATCTGTTTTGCCTGTACCCGGGGGACCTACAACCTAGAGACAGGGTAGAAAAAAGGAGGATGGTTAGATAACCAATACAAAAACAGGGCGCATTAACGTTGACCAGCAGACACGAAATTAGCGTTCGCTAAGAACTGCATTTTATTGTTTAGGTTTCTTCTTCTCCTCCATCAGTTAGATGGATGGCCGCTCTCAGAGAGCTACAGTGCTTGGCATGCAAGGTCACGCAGTCTGAACCAGACGAACAGGGCAAAATGCAGTTTGTTCTGAGCCCTTAATTGTACTGGGACTGTAGCAGAGGATGGGTAATACAGATAGATGGCGAGGGTATGAACACACAGATCTTCAAAGCCTGCATAAGCCTTTATAACAGTAGGAGTGATACAGGATGAGATACAGATCTAAGGCTATGTTCACACTTCAGACAAGATCTTCTTCTCATATGTGGTACTGAAATCTGATAAATATGAGATGTTTTTCAATGTGACCTCAGTCTAAACAGTCAGATCAGAATTCACGCTTCAACTTTTACGTCAATCCAACACAACATGTGTTATAATTTTGTAAATTTTGGACCAAATGTATGCCCACATTTGTGCATTAGCTTGCGCTGACAGCAGCGGCATATTTCTCCTTTCAAGTAGAGAGGAGTAGCAGACAGCAGACACACAGCTCAAATTCCGCTTCTTGGCACTCAATGATTTTCTGTGAATTCGCAGCCAGCCTCCACTGCGCATTGACTTCAGGTTAGCGACTGCTAGTGTTGCCTCCATTTTGTTTTGTTTATTTCTAGATGGATGGGCCAGATGGAGCGCTGTTCCTTTGCGCACGCGGGTCATGTCACGAGCATGAGCAGTTTAGAGTAGTGTCGGATACAGGCCACATAATGATAATTTGATAACATGCACATCTTAACAAAAAAAAAACCCCAAAAATATTTTGAGCAGTAAATCGGAATTGAGCACGAAGGCTTGAAGTGTGAACATCAGACCAAGTATTTTCAACATGCAGGTTGCAGAGATCCAATTGTGCAAGTATCCAATTAAATTGGCCATTTCAATTCTATATCATGTTATTTCAATTGAATTATTTTTAGATTGTCCTGGCTGTTAACCTAGCATGGCACCAAGCACAAAGTATTTTCCAAATGTGAAATAGTGAAGGGGATAGTGACTGTATTTGTCAATGACTGTCCATAAGACTTCCAAATATGTCTGTTATATGTAATATGAAAACAATATTGCTGAGGCTGTTGTGTGCCAGTAAGAATGACTTATTCATGGCCAGTCCAGCTCACAAAGGATTTAATCTGTGAAGACATAGCTTACATAAAGACTGGAAACCCATCCTTTAGCACAATTTAATAGGGGATGGGGGAACCCAAGGCCTGTTGCTTGGCTGTGAAATGAGTCCGCGCATGCCAGCAGTTAGTCGAGGTGGAGAGAGACAGGCATGCAGGACGACTTGTTTTATAACTCTGTCGATAGGCATCCTGCTATATTCACGTCCAGCCAACTGCACGATAAATAACAGCCAACAGTCCCAGCCAACAACCAATCAGCAGTTTGAGAACGCCTCTCAATCAGCAGCCTCTGGAGACACTCAGAGGCCAGCAAGGACACCGTGGCTCATTTACTGAAGGCCTCTAACACCCATATTTCACTTTACCCTCATTCCACCCACATTTACATGAATGATGGGAATATCGATGAGAAATAGCCTCGATATCCAGTCACAATAACAATCCACACTGAAAAAGAGCAAAATCTTAGCAAGTAAAAAATTAATCTCAAATATAGGCAAATGTATTTAATAGTTTTCATGATGAGAATTTTATAAATCAAAAATAACATTATTAAACCTATTTCTGGACGTTTCTACTCATTTTAAGCTTGTAATTGTCTTTCTTTCGGCAGATAATTTGGCTAATTTCAAGCGTATATTTTTTAAAAAGAAGTAAAACGATCTGCCAATAGAATAAGACAACTTCAAGCTTAAAGTTAGTAAAAATGTCTTGAAATAGGCTTAATACTCTTATATTTGTTTTATAATAATCTCATAAGAAATATTAGATACATTTGCCTATATTCAAGATATTTTCATTTGCAAAGATATTTTTTGCAGTGCAGTAAGAAAGTGATACGACTAGAACAATCTTTTGACAGTGGGAATAATGAACATGCTACAATTAACAGTACCAATCTGTGACAGGAACTGACTGAAAATGACTGATAAGAGTAAAACAAAAGGTAAAGTATTGCTCCTACCATGGTGAGACCAGGCTGCATGCCTGCACGTATAGCCTCAATCTGAGTCGGGGTGAACAGGATGTTGTTCCTGTTGAAATACACAACATCAGGATCAGGTGGAGTCTTAAGCTAATACTTCCTTGGGTTGCATTTGTTCATTTCAATATCAAAGCGAAGCTGGGAGGAGCAGTGTAATATTGATATTGCATCAAGAAGAGGACGATTTAAATTCGTTTGATGATCCAACTTCAGGGACAAACAAAAAGCTCTTGACATTTTGTATGTAACTGGTGCAGGTCAAAGTGGAACTGACTGAGGCACTTGGGAAATGTCCTTGTAGTCGCTGAGGTAAAAACTTGAGATAATAACCTTTAAATAAACTTTACATCAAATTTTAAAGAAACATTGTGCAAAGACTGGTACTAAGGCTCTAAGAGTCCAGACTAGCAGAAGGCCAAAACACTGCAACTTATGCTAGATATAGACAAAAGGCAGGTTTTTTCACGAGGTGGCTATAGGCCCAATTTAAAGAGAATGGAGTTCGGACCCCTACTCTGAGGAGATTTCTTCCCTCACCGTTTAGGCTGGTTGTAGGGATAAGGTCCCCGGTTTGGAATCACATGGGGCTCCACTATCAGTCTGTGATCTTCCTCCTTTTGCTCCTCTCCCTCATCTGCTTTCCGCTTCTTCCCCTTGACATTCTGTACTGGGAACTTGATTCTAAATAAAAGCAAAAAGGTACAGATTTACTTCCAAATTTGGAAATCAATTTTGGTTCTGGAGTGAAAACCTTTTGGTTTCCTTAAACGGAGGGAAATTCGGGAACAGAATCCTTGAACAGCTAAGCAGTAGATCCTAGCAGGAAGAATGTATTCCTGACCTGAATGGAGGAACCTGTTTGGCTGGGTCTTCCTCTGTGACCTTTATTGTGTAAACAGGGAAACAGGACTTAAGGTGATCAATGGACAGGAAGGTATCATTGAAGTCCAGGGAGGAGATCTGATTGGGCATCTTGGAGTAATGGGCACTCCCGGGGTCACCGTATCCCAGGATGATGTCATGCAACCAATCAGGGACAACGCATTCAGTGTTCATCAAGTTACGTATAGTCTCCAGCACAGCCTGGAAAAGAAAGAATTTAGTTTAACAATGACAGCCATCAGCTTTAATCAAGAACTACAAAAGCAATGAATAGAAATGAACATGTTGACAGTAGAAAAGGAAGTTTGAAATCCCCTCAAAAACTCTGTACTTAATTATTTAGGCCTAGGCAACCACATAAAGGGAAATCTCTGCTCCAGTGCTAATGCACTAAAACTGAGTGACTGACCTTAAAGTTGTTCTCCTTGGGTTTGCGTCTCATGATTATGTTGAACGTCTCGTAGGGGTCCTCGGCGCCAGTCTGGATGCTGTTGGTCATGTCCTGCTGGTACTGATTGGGGTCTAGCCACACTCGGAATGTTCTTGTGTCACCTCTCAGTTTGGGCTTTGGATCAGGACCTTGAGTCAAGTACAGAGCATTGATTGAATGTTTGACAAATATCCATGGGTCTTCAAAAAGTTTAATTCAGGTCAAACCCGCTACTAAGCTGAGTATCACTTATGAGGAAGAATACCGCCTCACCTGAATGGGGGGGCTCTAGGAAAGATTTAAAACAAAATACCTGGACAGGGCCACTATGCTGAGATTCTAACCATTGGCCATTCACCAATGTTCTTACTAGGGGTGTAACGATACATTGCAATGCATTGTGGAGATCTGCGATATCAGGTGTATTCTATTAACGATGCCATCTACTGCAATCGCACTGTCCAGAGGTCGCATTCAACATAACCCACACCAGCGCGTCGTACGTCACGAGTTTGAGATTGATTATGCCCCGTCATCTTTTAAACCCGAGGTGTGGCATCATATCGGTTTTCCTATTTCCCGAGACAAAAATGGCGAAAGGGTAACTGATAAAACCAAAACAATTTGTAAATATTGCAAGGGAACCATGACATAACTGTGGCGGCCTGCAAAAACCCGTTGGATGTCGCTGTGGCTGAAATCTGGCAAACAGCCAAAAATGACGAGAAATCTGGTTTTCTACTTGAAGAAAACATAAATACATTTCACCAACACAACGTGGAAATGTTTTTATTTGCTTTCTAACCCTGTCTAGGCCACAGTTTGCCTACAGATGAAGTTAGGTAAGGAGCCAGTTTAACATGTGCGGTGGTAAAAACAGTCAGCGTGCCTAATCATGTTTAAAACCTTGTCAGTTTTCTCAATAACTGTGCTTTCCTCATGCTTTTATCAAGTTGTGCCACGCATGCCAAAGCGAAACGGACATATCACTAATCCATTCAGTTTGTAAACTGTCAAATTGTCTGCGATGCACGGTGTGCATCATCAAAACAGAGAAAAGCGCTTATACACTGTAGAAATGGCAGCGGACAAAGTTGTAAAAGTTTTAATGACCTAATGTTTGTTGTAAATGCTCAAAGATCCCAGATTCTGCCGGAAAATGTGGACATGTTGATATTTCTGAAAATGAATCTGTCAATACCCTAGGTTAGGAACGTAGGCTGATCCTTGAGTGTTTGAACACTGAGATTGCTTAACTCGATTTTCAATGTAAGATATCACTTTAAAAAATATATACATTTTAATGTATGATTAAGCTGCTATAACAATACTTTTTTTTTTTTACAATTTTAAACCTCTGTTCAAGTATTTTCTTGGATTACTAAATATTATTTCTGTTTACAAATATACAGACAAATTGCAATTTTATACTTTTTCTTCATTAAAAATATTTTGACTATCGTAACAATATCAAATCGTGAACCCAGAATCGTGAATCGAACTGAATCGTGAACAGAGTGCATCGTTACACCCCTAGTTCTTACAAAACCTCCCCTTTCCTTTAATTCCCTGTCTACAAGGGTCTGGATCTAGCAGCCATCAGCAGAATGGGGTTTTTCGTGCTACATGCATGCGAGCGAGGGGTGTCATCACTGTTGCACAGCCAAGTCCTGTGGGTAGTGCCTGCTTGTTGCTGTGGCTCCTTCTTATGATGACTGAGTTTGCATTTTTAATATGATGAGGTAGTGAGAAGGGGCTTCTGGGTACAGACATATGATCTGACGACAGGAGTAAACTCTTAAAACGGAGATAAATGCAAGTGAGATTTCTAGCTATAAAATGGTCCGAGTATGCTCCTTTACTTTATGCTTTAAGCAAAAAGTGGTGTAGATCTAACAGCTGTTGTGGCAGCCGTTCTGAGCTGAGCAACACAAATGTAGTAGCACATGAGTGCCATCTTTACACCATTGTACACTCATGCAGCATATTCTAAAATTCATAAACCCAACATTTACTACTTAAGTTGTGACAGGATGAGGGAGACTGCTTCAAAAAGTCATTAGCATTAAGACCCTACTGCAGCAAATACCAGTTAAACTAACAAAACGTTGCTGAGCAAGCAAAACTAAAATCCTAAAAGTCCTCACTGCTGGGAAATGCTGAAATTTATATTACATAAAAATAAAGCAATAAAATAGGATAGACTCCAAAACTTTGTTACCCTCTAAAGATTATATACATGAATTGTATCTTATTTAAAAACATTGTTTACAATGAAAAAGTCACTTCTCACCTAAAAGCATAAATAACCACAAACAAACAAAATTTGAAAATGACTTTTTTTACATTAAGAAAGGGACCTGGAGTATTTCATGGTTATATAAAAACAAAGATGATGCTGAAACCAGTATCGGGTTATTTTATGCTGGTTTACTATTCAGAGGGATATGCATACACATTCTACAGTGAAAATTCACTGCATAGGACTATAGTGCCTTTCAACCAGTTCCAACTAATGCATTTTTCACCTCTATACTAATGCATGGGGTTATACGAGTGCCTTTACTTTATTTCAGGGGGCAAAAGATCTCAGGGATGGTGAGATGAAACTTACCTTCCTCAATGACCCGTCCCTTATCATCCAGCATGCCTTGCACCTCGCAGCCCCTCACGTACACCAGGCCTGTCTGTTCCACAAAGGGCTGGCGCCGGTCAAAGCGCGTGCCGTAGGGCAGGGTGGGCCGCACTGTGACTAGAAAACAAACATCGTGCTTCCGCAACCCTGAAGAGAAATAAGGAGGAGGAGGAGGAGGAGGAGGAGGAGAAGAGCAGGGACGGAAAAAAGAGCTCCGTCAGCGCACACTGATCTTTTAAACATGAAGCTTCTAATTATACAGCCTGAGTAAGCAAGGGCTCCCGCTCTCATCGTCACCCTGCAATTCCCACCTCCGAGACAAAGAGGAAGGGAGCGCACAATCATAAAGGGAAATGTGAAAGAGCTGGGAATATGTTGCACTGTGCTGCTATAGCACACCTGGCAAAAGCATTGTGACGGAATCAGTGACTGCTTCAACACGTTGCCGAGGCTCCTATAATACTGATTTAGAAGCTAGATTATTTAATGCAATGAGGGCTGCAAGCCTGATTTATATTCAGAGTAAATTTATTCATTAATGCAAATACATCCCTTAGTAGGCTGTCCTAGAAGACAAGACCATTTGCATACTTATTCGTGTCAGTATTCTGTACTCAATAACCACCACATTCCCCCTCCACATACTGCATTGATTACTGCGCTGATATCCCTATTGACTGTTCACACAGTATGAAGTATATAAGACGCATTAATACATGACTAGAGATTGACTAACACTATTTTCTGATACATGCTTTTACTACCACTTGCCTTGACCACTGCAATTCCCTTATAATTGGTCTCTCAACTAAAACCATACAGCTGCTTTAATATATACAGTGGAGACCAAAAGATGAGACCACATTGCCACTGTATGGCACTCTAAAGGGAGCTTTGCTGAAACTGGATCAGTTGTATCCAAAGCACGATCAGACAGACCAAAAGTGAGCACACCATCAGAAGAGCAATACATAAAGCTTTGTTCACTGAGAGAGAGAACAGCAACTTCA
>JAOUQW010000024.1:11563383-11581424 GCA_028565825.1 Olivaichthys viedmensis | reverse complement strand
TTCTCTTAGACACACTGTCGTGCGGTTTTATAAGGAAATCAGCTGGTAGGTTGTTCCAAGAATCTTGGAGAACTTGCCACAGTTCTTCTGCAGAACTTTAGCTCTCACTTGCTTCTGTCTCTGCAGGTAAAAAGTGCTCTAAACTCTAAAAAGTGCTCTAGTACTGAATATCTTACAAACATTTCTTTGTAACATTACATTTTTTTTTTTTTAATGAATGTTTGGAAATCTAAAATTTGCTCTTTTCTAATGACACACTAATGCGGAAGACATGAAATAAACATCTAAGACAAAATTTCTCAAAAAAAAAAATTAAAGGTGCCTAAGACTTTTGCACAGTACTGTATGTTTCTCTTACAACTGATACTAGTACTGTCTCTGTGGGGTTTTTTTTATCCATATGCTTTACTGGTTTAACCTTTAGGATTTCACAAACTTTTGTCATACCTACAAAAATATAACACTTCTCAATATAATCCATTAGCGAGCAAGGCTTGCTTCCATTTTTGCAAGCGTGTGATAAGCCTGAAAGATGTGCACAGGGGGACGGAGGACAGAAGAGAAGAAGAAAAGAAGCCGCAGCACTGATTAGCTTATTTTCACAATCCATGAAAATAATGAAAATAATTTGGATGGCTACAAATAGCATTTCCTAAGAAAACCACAAGCGGTTGGAGGGAACGCGTGGGCCTCTTTATGCGTGACAATAACATTTACGTCTCATTTGTTCCTCCTTCAATCAGGACGACGTGAGAGAGGAAGAGAGACGGTGAGGCTTTTGTTAAGTTCATACCGCAGATTTGGAGATTGCATTTGCACACGATTGATAATGTCATGGTGGATAAAAAGGAAGAGGACAATGAGAGACATCAGGGATATATCAGCGCGCTCGTCTCTCTTTTTCAGAGACAAGAGCAGATGCTCAGATGTAAAACACAAGCCGGTAATGACAGCCAGAGCTGAGGGCATACGCCACTGAGCAGAGACGTGAACCGAACCAGACTCAGCAAGAGCCCTGCCAGGAAAATCTAATCAGAGGAAGAACCATTCAAACTCCCGCTGCAAAAAGAAGGGGGAAAAAACATTTTACCAATCTAAGTGCTAAACATTGAGCACAGGGCCGACCTGAGGTGAAAAAAAAAAACAAAAAAAAACCTTAGTGCCCCTCACACAGGAAGGAGGCAGAGAATTTCCTCCTGAGCTCAAGCACGTTTCAGCGAGGCCAAGCTTTGACATCGTAGGCTCAGAGAGGAAGGAACTGTGCACAGATCTGCGTTTCCTGTTGACAGGAGCTGTCATAGTGCGCACGCTCAGCGTTTCTGACATCTATAAGAAAAGAATGTGCTGCCGATTTCATATCTCAGAGCGAACCTCTCAAGAAGCTGACAGTCATCTCATTGCTGCCATCGTTCAAACTTACCGGCGTACGTCAGTAAACAAATCTATTTACAAGATTGAGCTAGAACTCAACGTGCTGATAATCGGTGATACAATGCCTAGCGATATTCAGCAAGCAGAATGTCGTCAGCATGAACGAGTACCGTATCGTGGCCCAAAGTTTGAAGCCGGGATTTTACATTGGAAGTGACTCGTATAATAAACTCCTCCAATTTGATTTGTATTGTATTTTTGAAATACATGTTTATTCTGATATTTTATTAAACCGTTTATGTACAAATAGTATTACTGAGGCAAGTGTGTGATGACGTATGCATGATGCTAACCTGGTAGCTATGAAGCTTACTTGTTAGCTACATTGGCCTCGTAGCTCCAGGCCAAAACTAAAGAAGCAAACTTCAGACACCAAACGTGTCTTGGCCGATCGAGTACAATTGGACTACGTAGAAAATTGTGTAAACTTCTACCATTCCATTCCTTTAGGTACTGCTGCAGGATTCAGGTGTTTGCTTAGATGGAGTCATTTTGAATATATCATGGACGCACGCTTCTAAAATATGAGGACAATATAAAATGGTGAAGCATGAGAGAATTGGCCAATATAGCTTTACTGCCACTCCATTTCAGAGAGATGATTGAAAGGTCAAACTACACACCACTACTGAGGGTAATGTAATGCAGCCAAGCTTCTCCAAAAAGATGTTGAGAGCGGAGAATGTTAGCAGTATGGGAGTGAACCGCACTCTGTCTGCGTGGAAAAACAGGGGCCTGGACTCATCAGAACAATGGCAGTCATCGGGCGAAATGGGGAAAGGCAATGCGGCGAACAAAACGGCCATTGAAGTCTCGCCTGAACGCGCCTCCCGAGTCCCTTTCCGTCTGAGATTTTCACCGGCTGGTGAAATGATAGGGGGGGCTTTGCATTCGTTCACTCTAAAGTGCACAAAAACAGCCCCATGTACATGTTTTTCACCCTCCAATCTGCATGATCTTCCTTTAATCAGGCGCGAAGAAAGAGCATTTTCAAATTTGCATTCTCCCCAAATGAAATGCTAATAATCTTAAGAAAGCCTTAAGAAAGCTCTTAAGGGGTCAGTTAGCATGGCAAACTCAGATTGGTCCCCTGTAGCTTTCGTTCACGGTTAGCCATGTTGGCATTTTTAGACAAAGTGGCATCTTTGCATATAAATAAGACGTCACACTCTCCGGTCACCTGGTCACGGGTGAAGGACGTGGTGGGTTGTAAAATATTTTCAACAGGGATGTTGGGTTTTATATGACAGGGAGCTGGAGATGTTGGTTATGATTAATCATTTTGAACTGACTTATTAACAAGAACAAATTCTACGTGCTTTGTAATTCTACAGTCATTAGACCTTTATTAGAAGAATCTATTTTTATGGCAATAGTCCTGTATGGCTTCAGAACATTACTATACACGAACACTACACACTTCACGAAATGCAGCTGGCAGTGTTGCTTTTTCATGTCATTTTTAGCTTTTATTTAACAAACTAGACTTGTACCAGTTGCTTAAATTGCTCTAGAAATGCCCTAAAACCAATTTTCCTTTTATTTCTACATAACCGCCATCATGTGTGCTTTGCCTTGATCGTAATTTGCTGGTTTGACATGAAGAACTCACAATATACGTCCACGGCAACTTGATGTGTGAATCTCAAATATGAATTGAATTAAAATACTGATAATAGACACCATTCGTGATATAACGACGGAATTAATCCAAAAGGGCATAAAAAGGAGGTGGAAGGTTTACAAAATCAGAAAAAAATTTGTCATTTGTTTTAAACAGGGGACAGCATCCCCTTGCATTCATATCTTTTGTAGTTTTATTTAACTTATTAGGCTTTTCCCGAATGCTTAAATTACTCTAGAAATGCCAAGAAATCGCAAAAAGAAGAATCTCTCAAAAGAATTTCTCAAATTTACTGTTTAATTAACCCAGGACTTCTTGCACAGGTCTGCAAAGGCTAATTACCAGACCTGAAATACTATTTAATGAAGATAGTCTGTTGTCGATGACCCAAAACACCAAGGATCTAAATCCATTATCTTTAGACATCCCGTCATTTTCTACACATACTCTAATGCATGTCACATTTCGTGTTTTGCCTTTTATGATAACAGGTAACAACCTTAAATGATTAAGAAAGTTAAATATAGAAAGATCTGGAAGGTTTAAACACTAGTCTGGTAAATGTCTTGAAAAGGTCTGGGATTTTTCTTCACGAGGAAAGAACGCTTCCTTAATGCTTATTTAAAAAAGACACTGTTTTTTCCCCACTTTTTTTTTTTTTTACTGCACATTTCACCAAACACCCTGCATTCCCCGAAAAGTATGCATTTCTACATAACCAGCTGCATGTGTGCTTTGCTTTGATCGTAATCACAATACATTCACGGCAACTTGGTGTGTGAATCTCAAATATGAATTGAATTTAAATATTGATAATAGACATTGAAGTGATATAACGACATTCATCCAAAGGGCATACAAAGCGGGTGGATTCCTGGTGAAGGGTTCCATAAAAAAGAAGGTTAAATGTAGAATTATAAAGGGTTCTTCGGTTTGTCCCTCTGGGGGAAAACCCCTAAAGGTTCTATGTAGACCCCTACAACAAAGGGCTTCTCTATGAGAGAAGGTTTCATGTTAAACCCTTTGAGGAAACCTTTTTTCTCAAATTGTACGTAATAGGCTACTACTGCTTTTGCCATTGAAAAGGGAAAAAGAAGCCACTTTAATACTTCAAGGCCACAGAAGAAGCTCAGTTCCCTGTAGATCCCTTATTCTTTGCTCCTGCTGATGTGTGGAGGTTTATTTTTAAGCCTTATGTTTGTTCAGGTCAAAGGTGGAACCACACTAAAAATGATTTTTTCCAGTAGTGAACAGAACTTAAGGGATTTAAGGGCATAGTGGTGCTGACTTATGCCCCAGAGCTACTGTGTTTTCTGTCCCTTATCTTCTTGACATTTTACACATTTAAAAAACACATTTGTGTGAAATAGGGAACGTGACGAACATCGTAAGCACAGCGCCGGCACACTGTGTTAATGTACGGTCGATTCGTCTGGCTCCCTGGGTCGAGCGTTTCTCTAACACTGCGCTGCCGGAGACGACCTGCTGAAAACATAAGATTTTCCACTCGGGGGAAAATCCCGCTGTTAATTTGGGCTCTTGTTCAAGTGGGTGTCATGTCTGAGCATCTTATTAAATTGATAACTTTGCTCTCCTGACGGTACACTTCGACATAATTATACCATCTGGCACGCTTCACTGTCTATGAGATCTATGAGCGATTTGTCTGCTCCACCTAATCACACTAGATTGTAATGTTAGGCATAAACACAACGACCCGTTCCCCCATACATGTCTACCGGGAAATGAACGCCTGGATTTGACCACGGCACCATAAACTTGATTAATATGATTAAGCAATAAGCATTCCAGTCTCTCCAGCAGAGCAGTGTTAGGGATCATTAAGCTCGCCAAGGCAATCTCGCGTAGAGGGGTTTATTGTCCCCATGGTGGTATCATACATTTGCGGTTCCTTTTCTATTTTCTTTTAGTTTATTATCAATAGCTATAAAGGCTATATTCGAGCTACGGCGCATAACCGCCTTCTTTTTTAAAAAAAAGAGCGACAGAGCATGAGCGGGCAAATACGCCACAGCACCAAAATGTACACTGTCAAAAGTGAAAAATTGACTAAAACAATATTTTATTTAAAAATATATAAATATAAATATAAATATTATAAAATAATATTGTATTGTTTTTTTTTTTACATGTACTGTATATATTGTTTTTGGATATTATTCACTTTATGTAATTATGCATTTTATTTAATATTTTATGTATTTTTTATTGACGAGTTTATATTCTTTATTTTCTTTTTTTCCCCCTCTATTTTGCATGCTCGATTGGAACCTACAACAAATCTCAGAGAGTCTAAGAGTGTGTGAGAATCTTTTGAGAGTCAGAGAGAGTCTAAGAGTGTGCGAGGGGATTTTTCCCTTTAAAAAGTTTCAAGTTTCATTAAGGTTTGGGGGGGGTTTTTTTCTTTAAAAAAAAAAGCAGCACCAAAATCTACAGCAATGTCAAACATGAAAGGTTTTTAATTATTTAATATTTTATATATATATAAAATGTTTATTTTATGATAATATGTTATTATTTATTTAATATTCAACTCAAAAATAGTGCTAAATGTACTAAGCAATTTTTGGTTAATCATCACTGAGCTGATTTCTAAAGATCTAGTTGTGTTAAAATTAAGTTTTATATGGTTTAGTAAATAGCAAAATAGACTGAACAATATGTAATGCTTCCCTTCCCACCATGACCCACAGTGAAGGTCAGATATCATGGTGACTTTCCTTATCCTTTCTAACAGTCCTAATCATATCCTGTTATGTTATGGCTTTTAAAAGATTATCTCACAATTCCTGCACGTTTATACCTGGCACTAGCACAGTGGCACTGGTGACCTTGGGGATGTGGATACAGATATGTCAATTATTTACTGAGATTAGCTGCACACGTTCTTGTCCAAAAGCAGGCCCAGTACACCGCTCTGTTCACATATCAGTCCAGAAATGTGTCCAACATTCAGCCCAGTGCCCTAAAGATGCTAATGTGGCCTAAAGAGTTATTTGTCACTGTGGGGGAACACTTAAAGGTTCTATGATAAACCCTACAACAAAGGGTTTCCTTTTTATAGAGGATACCAAGTAGAACATCTTTAGGAAGCTAAGAACCCATTTAGGAAGTTAAAAACCCTTAACTATCCAAAGAACCTTTGAGGAATCCTTTTTTTCCAAGACTGTACCGAAATGTTTGGCACCAGAAAGCTGGACCTGTGCTTTTTTCTTTGGTCATAGGTTGAGTACCAGAGGCTTCAGTTGCACGGCTTTTGGTACCTGCTTAAGATTGGCACCAACATGAACGGGACTTGGGAGGGGCTAGCCGCTTTGTTTGTTGCTAAATAGTTACGCATAGCAAAAATCTTTTGAGCTTTGGTCTCATGAACTAGAACCCACAGTTCCATTGGTTCCTGTTGAAGCAAGTTCTTGTTTTTGAATGTGCAGTGGGAAAACGCCCTAAGTGACTTTCATTACTATTAATAGGGATAGTATCAGGTATACCGATTTACAGATTTAGAAAAACAAAAAGGTTAAATCTAGCTCCCTGAACAGTTCTTCAATTTGTACCTCTAGGGAAACCCTTAAAGGTTGTATGTAGAACCCTACAACAGCGGGTTCCCCTTTCAGAAAATGTTCCAAGTAAAACCCCTCTAGAATGCCAGAACCGTTAACCATCCAAAGAACCCTTGAGCAACCTTGATTTTGAAGAGCGTAGTAACTAATAAACTGGCAATGTATATTCAGAACCCTAATGCTCAGGTCTCTACACTCTTAGAAAAAAATCTAGAACCCTTAAGGGTTCTTCAGTTGTCCCTTAAAGGTTCTATGTAGAACCCTACAACAGAGTGTTTCCCTATCAGCAAGGGTTTTGAGTAAGCTAAGAACCCTTAACTATCCAAAGAACCCCTTGAAGAGCCCTAAGAGTGTACTTAGCAAGTGATGTCCCATTGACCCAGTTCATTTCATAGCAATACAGTTGTAAAATCTATTCAAAATCCCCAATATTTATATATATATATTATATATATATATAAAATACTATTTCTTCTAGGTCATAATGAGCTGAACATCTCAACATCATCTCAGAAATGGAGCCAAGCACATAAAGGACAGAAAAAGCACAGAAAAATAATTTCTACTGTTGCACATTGAAAAGGAGCCATTTCGCCCCAAACAGAACATGCAGGCCAACCATCAAAGGATATTGTATTCCAGAAAGAGCGAGAGAGAGAGAGAGAGAGAGCGCCTCTAAGCTCCAGATAGAGTTCAGTGTTCATCTGAGAGCTCTGTATAGGATTAATGTGATCTCTGGGCTGAATTGTTAACAAGCGTGCCGTCTCGCGCCGCTCGCTATGACGTCTCATCACACCCTGCTTTCGTGAACAATAACACACTGACAGTTATATTTAGCCGCGGCCCTCCAGAGCTTTCCTTTACCGTTCTCCTCACTTTCAGCAGGGTTCGGGATTTCACACAGAACCTCCACACGCCATCCCAAACACCTCTTCCAGCACCTCGCAACAACCTAACAGTAACAAATATGCCTTCTGAGAGGAAGACACAGATATAGACCGAAGTGGAACCAGTCAGACAGCTCGGATTGGTTGAGAGAGTCTACGAGAGTGTAAGAGATTTGGAAAGATTTTGCTTTGATAATCTGCAAGTGTCAACTTTTTTTAATTAATTTTTTATTTGCAAACTTGTGAGCATCATCAGTTCGAGGATTTGCAAAACAGTAAGAAAGCGAGACGTAGTTTTTTTTTTTTTTTCACGTCGGCGGTTTGAAAGTTACTACGCAAGAACTTGTTCCTCTGATCATTCCTGTTTGGAATATATATATTCCTAAAGATTTTTTAAATCTATTTTTTAATTGCTCTCAGTATTCAGAAACTCTATTGTTGCCTACCAAATATGAGGCTACGCACATGTAAACTCCCACACGTAAAATCTGACACCTTTGGAAACGTCGGAAACTGCCCGCCCACCTCCTCTGTAATTGGCCAGTAGAGACATATGAATAAAAGGGGGACGGAAGCCAACGGGAGTGCCGGCTCTGTGTAGAATATCACCAATTTTGTCATGTTCATTTTTGCTCGTTTTCATAAAAAAATTATTCTTGAGTTGACTGTATATGCATGGGGTAGATGGTGGCTTACAAATCGTGCATAGCATTATATACATATATGAAACCCCATAATCTCTACTTAGCAATGGACGTCCCATTGACGCAGGTCTTCATCTTAATTACTTTCAATTCGTAACAATGTAAACAATATTTATGAAAATGGAGCCCTAATAGGCCGTCACAGACTCAGAGATCCTCCTGATGGCAGGTGTGTGCATGGGTGAGAGTGTAAATAATAAGACTGGAGGTGAAGTGCAATAATGAGATGGAGGGAATGAGACAGATAATGGCACGAGTGAAGTGTTAATCTAATCTTAACAGTTAACATTTAAAGTGATATGTAATTCATCGTCTTGATCATTGATTGGTAGCCCTTTCAGGAAAACGCAGCTACAAAGAGCTAATTAAGCTAAGTAACCTGATGTTCTATAATTAAGGACAGCATTTCCGTGTCAAGCCTACACAAATTGTAAAGTTGTGTTCCGCTTAAACAGATCGAGCACTTTCACCAGAGCTTCTTTCCCCTGTGATACACACTGAAAGCTCTAAAGGACCACAAAGGCTTGTGTGACCCCTCTCATTTGACCTTTACTTTCCAAGAACTATTGAGCACCGGACTGACCCGAGACAATCTAGTGTGTCCAAACTTTTCACTGGTAGTGTATGTCCTTATTTTTGTTCCACATTAGTTTTGACCTCTTGCATATGACCACAACAGTCTTCTAAGTCAAATGAACACCTGGTACAATAGTTTTTTTCAAATGTTGTTTGATCATTCCTGTCCATAATGACAAGGCTGACAGATTAACTCTATGGTCTAATGTCTTACCTTCTTTTCCAACCAGGAAGTCCACATGGCAGTAAGTGTAGGCCACTCCGATCTTGGTCTCCACTTGCGGCCTCTTGAGGGTGGAGTAGATCTTCCCCGGACTGCTGTCATCTGTCTGACGGATCTTCCTCAGCCCACAACCCATCTCTGCTCTCAGAGTGCACTTTGATCCTGAAAGGAGAGAGACAGAATGAAAGAGAGAAAGAAGAACAGGGTTAAGCTTTGTGACGCACGTTTACAGGTGTTAAACCACTTTGTTTGGCTTTTGTCTTGTGTGAAACTACGTAGTTCTATTCTCAGAACTGTTCGTTTAGGGAAGTGAGATTCGAGTTAACCATTCTTTAGAAATCTATAGATACCACCAACTGGAAATAACATCGCTAGCAACCTCTGCAGGTTTAGTCTTCGTACACGTGGTCATTTATGGGGGTTTCTTAAGAGGGTTATCGATGATCGTGTGTGCGCACTCAAACTACACTACATTTTTTGCAGAAACAAAAGATAAAACTATTAAATTACTCTAATTCTGATAGTCAGTTTAATCATCACTGAGTTTTAGTAGTTGTAAATTGATGCATCGGATGAGTTTCACACGGGTCAATAACTGAAAACCTTGTTTAGTTAAGGTCCTGGAGGCTTGAGATTTGTGTGTATATCAGTGTATGGATGGGATGATACAATTTGCTTGACTTGACATGACAAAATATGCCCCCACCCCCATGTCAATCTTACAAAAGGACCCTTAGGACCCCATTTAACTTATGGTGCGGAGCTAGCTAGCTAGCTCTCCAGGTTTCTACTGCAATGACAGCCTCTCAGTCTAACACCAGCTCTTTTACACCCTTTTTTGTAACGCTCGCTAATGCAAATGCAAGCTAGCTAGCTTTATGGAACGGTTTCCCAATTATTTCAATCTTTCAATGGTTAAAAAATATTTTGATCTGGCATATTATTATCATGACTGTACCACATGACCATGGTGTAGACAACATAAGTGACCATGTAAGCTAATAAAACAGTATCTATGACGTCAGGGCAGACCAGCGCAACAAGTGGGACCACTACGGTCTGTTCTCACACCGTTCCCCTAAAAAAAATAACAGAAATCTTATAAAAGTCCACCTAATGACTTCTGACGGGCATTAAATAAATAATTTAAGTAAATAAGCTATTGGTTCCTCTAGCAGGTGAGCAGACTGAACCTTTGCTTCTACCTCCTCACGCAAATCTGATCTGACAGCAGCGCGACGGCTGATTAAATGGTGATCGAGCGACCGATGCGAAGTGCACTTTATTATGTTCCTTTCTAATTACGCCGTGTGGTTTTATGGTGGCTGGCTAATCTGGGAGGCCGGCGAGGGAGGGAAAAAAAGGCGCATAACGAGATGAGTGGCGCGAATGCAAAGGTGAGAATCAATCACGGCAAATCAGGCGCCCACATTGTTCATTAGGGGGTCGAGGAAACGCGAGGCCAGGCCAGGCGCTGAGTTTAATTAGGGCCTCAGCGAGGAGCCTGGCTCCTTCATGAGCGCCACGATGAGAAACGATGCTTTTGGCAAAGCCTGGACGAATAGATGCGTTTCATTAGCCATCGGGATAATGATGTTTCGCGTGCAGCGATCATGTCTGAACGATGGGCCACCGCTGAACAAACAAAACGAGGCGCGAGCGGGACGTTAAGAAAATTTCCAGTCGTGTATCTCCCGGGTGGATAATCAGACATGTTTCATCCTCTGAGTTGTACATTTTTTTCCTTTTGGGATTATTATTATTCTGTTTGCTCTGTCACGTCCCTCCAAGCAAGATCTTCATGAGGCAAGAAGCAGAGAAGCGAGAGAGAGGGGGACAGAGAGACTGAGTGAAATGGAAGAGAAAATGAAAATGAAAATTCTCCCTCAACAGTAATATCTCTTAAAGTGCCGCTGAGGACTTCCAGCACTCAAACCTCCTCTGCCAAAGAAAACATCAAAACTGTTCAGGTCATCAAAGACGGATAAAGACAGAAAGCCGAAAACAACAAGGATCTGATATGAGAAGCAGTCCAGATTGGCTGTCTGGATAAACTCTCCACACTTTCGACGTGATCTCTGGAGGACATTCATGGTGTGAGCTGCCGGATTTGGATGGACCTGAACAAAGCCGGGGAAGGAGAGATGAGCAACGGGAGGGGAGGGGGTTGAGATATTTTTAGAGATGACGGTTCGAGCGGGAGATGTTTATGATTTCACAGTGACTACTGGATCCCTGAAGTTGAGCTGCGTGCTATCAATGTTCTCGGCAGCTCTTTTTCCCTCCAGAGTTGAGCTCCCCATCCAGGGCGTGGAGATTGACAGTGGAACAGAGGAAAGCGGTCTGCTCCCTTGACAGTCGAAGAAGAAGAAAGAAGGAAAATGCCCTTTGGATTTCAAAACTTCACCACATGCACCACTTCTGTCTACAGTACGACACGCTGCTCCGGCTCTGATAGACCCGAACCATTGATGTTCCTTCTCCATTTGTTCGTCCAACTTCTTCAAACGAATCATTTGTTGCTCCACCAGTTTGAGCTTAACTGGTTGCTTTTCCAGTTAAGCATGATGTAAGAAAGTGTTTGAAAAGTGATTCATCAAGCTGCTACATTGGTCCTACTTTCTAAGCAGCTACATTAACAGGTTTTCGCGAGAAAACCATGACAGCTCAATACACAGTAAGACTGCAGTATTAATCAGATCATAACAGATGAACACAGAGGGGCATTTAACGTGACACACCAGTGGCCACAAATACGTTTGAAAGACGTGAAAAAATATGTCTTTGCCAGGCGTTCACTTGACGTCCAAATCTCCGCCAGAGTAAAAGTTTTTAATACGTCTTTTGAGGACGTAGAACGTAGACATAAACTGATCAAGGCGGACCAGAACCAATTTAAAATGAACCAACAACGTATTTTTATGAGCCAAATAAAGTCGGGCCAAGCTGGACCATAAATGGACATCCATGGATCTCTGGTCAGTCGGTATCTTCATTGCCTGGTGATGATCATGGAGTGGCAGTGCTTTTGGGAAAACTGATCCGGAACAACTAATTCCAAGTGATCAACACAAATTACACAGGGCTCGATTGGCAGACAGCCGAAGTCTAGCGTCTATAAAAAACTTGTTCTTTCCCTGTGATACACACTCAAGGCTCTAAAACACTAAAGGCTTGAGTGACCCCTCTCCCTATGACCTTTACTCTTGTTAACCGACAAATAACTCCAAGGCGCAGTTTCCTGCCCCGCATTTTTGTCCGATCAGCAGGGAAGCCGCTCTCTGTGATGTCCTGTTTGGACTTCCTGCTTCCTTCCTGCACTTCCTGCAGCTCCTGCATGAACCTGCTCACCTGGGCGGGAACATATGGCGTGCGTGATGAGAGAAACAGCTCAGTTATAGCATGAAACCAAAGCCCATGATACAAATCAAGGCAATTGAGTGAAATTAAAAGGAGTATGAGCAATTTGAAGCAAATGTCAAGCTTACCATGAAAAAAGTTGTAAGCACAGGGGGGGAATCACCAATCCATTTCCCACACAGGTCTATATTTAACTCTGTTTATTCATAGTTCATTCTCAAATCCTATTTCAGTTGTTTCATACAGGAATTAACATCTTTACAGTTTGATGCTAAGCTTGTGCAGGCAATGAGACACTTTGCAAGTCTATATGAGGTCACATGTCACATCCATAGCAGTCCCGTAGGCATCATAGGCGATATAGCCTATGGGCAGCAACGGCACATCCTGAAATCATGTGATGTGTCTGTGGGCCCACCTTCCTGCCCTAATAAACAGCTCTGCACTCCTCAATAGCACGTGTTCTGACGACATACTGTGCAAGAGTGCAAGTCCTTATGAAAGTTTTCAAAAAGACAGCATTGGCTACAGCATTGCGCGTCCTCCATCCCGGTTCCTTTCCAAATGAACGATGAAATTTATGCTTAAAATTGCATCTAGGGCGCCAAGTAGGTCAGGGCCATCACTGTGAGAAAGCGAATGCATGTAGTACAGTATTTGCATGTTGCTTGAATGCATGCAATGAGTCGTGCTAAAAACAGACCCTCTTTACAACAGGTGATGTTTTTCCGTCATACCCGTGCCATGTGTTGTGTCACCTGGTGTTTGTCCAATCAACACGGTCTCCCAGTTAAAAAATCGTAACAATTTGCACGACTCAAGTCGTATGAGAAGATACGAAGGTTGAGGTTAGGATTAGGGGTGGGGTTATTGTTCGTATCTTTCTTACGAGTCTCATTTGTATAAAACTAACCAAAATCCACCTACATCCAAACTTCTCATGAGATCAGGTTGGTCAAATGTGACTACAAGCAAATGCAGTAAGAATGGGCGGTATTCCTCTCTATCTAGTGTTTTTTTTTCCACCTGTTTGTATGCAAATATTAAATCCACATATAAGAAACCCAGAAATGCCAGAAAAAAACCGCTTTCAAGTTTCGGATGGAAATGTTGGTGTATGGATGCAATAAAGGGTGATGGAAACCAACTTTTGAAATAAACGCTGTGCGAGTGTGTGTTCCAGTCTCTCTGTGAATGTGTGTTTGAACGGCGTTCTTTTGATGGAAAAACACAATTCACTTCATTTTCTTTGGGGGGATTCGGAAACATCCTTTCTCTGTCTTTAAGCAGCGCCAGAAGGGACAAGAGACAAAAATCCATCTGTTCAGCATCTCGAGACCTGGCCATGACCATGCTGGGAGCCCGGCCCCACGGCCGATGGGATTGCCATGGGAACCGGCCCCTTGACAACCATTTCATACAAAGCAGAATAAAAGACGACAATATCTCTCTCTTTCGCTCACCCCCTCTCCGTCTTTATCCCCCCCTTCTCCCTATCTCTTTTCTCTCCTTTTCTAATTTAGATTTTTGTGCACCCGGACAAATAATTTCCTTCATTCAGCTTCCACCTTTACTGGCATGTTGTGGGCAGAAAAGGGGTTTTATAGACACAGAAGAAGTCTATCAATGTGAGTAAATAGACAGTAAATAGCAGCATGTGCACATTCCAGTGGAAGAATCACGCCATGATCTAAATTCGCTCCCAGCCATTTCTTTATTAGGGCACATGGCGTCCAAGTTCATTTCCCCCCCTCCAGAACAGCGTATTGACATCTCCTTCTTGAACATTACCGGATCAATACGGCTGCAATTATCTCGACCACCCATTACAAAGCCAAGTCGATTCGTCTTCGAAAAATATCCAAGGCGCTTCTTTCCCGATGCTTACTCGTCAGCGGCCTGTTAAACTGCTGCAAGGAAGGCCCACGGTGTCCTGACACCTTTTACTCAGACTTCCTCTTAATATTCTTTCTCATGACAAGGTGGCGAATGTTTACGCCCAGAGGCCCCGTCGGCATGTCGGGGAAAAAGAGAGGAAGCTAATCTTCGCTTGAGCCACGAGAGCGTAATCCATTCAAAGTGGCAGGGCGTAGCGGCAAGGAGCAGAAATTGCCATTCATCTTCCGTCAGGGTGCCCGGCTAAGCCGACTCGGCTGGCGAGGCGAGAGGCAAGAGCGCAAAACCCCGACATCTGATTTGTAGTCGGCCTCGTAAGAAGAGAGTCTACTTCATTTTCTCCTGGAGTGGGAGCCTCGAGTGAGGAGGAGCGTTGCGGGAGAACCACTGCCCTAATTACATGGGCCGCGAGAGCTCTCTCGCCCGAGACGAGGGTGGCAAAAGAAAGAAATATGCACTTGAGGGAAAGGAAAAGGTAACGCAGAATGTGTCAGTCATTTCAAAGTCACTTCCACGCAGTATGGTGTAATTCCATTTCAGATGCACCGAGGCTCCCTAATTAGCTCAATTAGACTTAATTGGGCACAAGAGAGGACTTCTCCATCCTAATCGGGGCATCAAAATATTGGAGCTTTTTTGCTTCTGTTGCTCACTCACCTTCAAAAGCGAGGACAGCTGCTGTACTCGTAGGTACCGACGACGGGATTTTACGACAACCTTAATTAGCGAAATCAACAGACTTACACTGTAGATCTTGAAGAGAAGAGTTATGACTCATCATCATGAACCCAACACATGGCTGTTAGTTACCAACAGACGGATGGAACAGACAGTTAATGGGTTTTTATTGCCTTGAGGACTGTCGTATCAGATTACCAAACCAGGGAAGAAGAAAAAAGCTGGTCTTACCTATTATGGCAAACCGTCAAACATTGTTATACAAGCTGATTCATCAAAATGGATCACATATAACTGTAATTGTGGGGAAATCAATGTACGGCATGCACGCAAGGCAGTATGGGGGAATCCGAGCTGTCGCCACGAACAAGCCGCACATCAGATATGAGCGCTAGTCAGAGCAACGCTAAACTTTTTATAAGATTTTGCAAAATCTGCTACTCTTGAAGACTGTGCCAATGAGTTGAGCTGGCCGTAGATATATCATACATATTAGAGACCTAGATAGGCGACAGAGTGCACACTACTTAATCAACCGCTCCAGAGGAAATAAGTGTCCCACATAGCATTGATTTTTGCTGATTTTGCTTTGATATGTGACAGAATCAATGGTATTTTTTTTTTTTGGTTTTCTGAAGAGAAGATTTGATCTTTTTTGATATACAAAGTTGCACTAAAATATACAGTGACCTTGTAATTTACACCTGTAAATTAAGTACGCCTACAGCAGTGATTTTTTTCTCAATATGACTGAGTCGCAAAGAAATAGCCTAACTGAGGAAGCTAATGAAAACTGGCTACACAGAAAAGAGGTACTAAAACCTCAAGGGTACGTCTTTTGCACCTTTAGTATGTATTCTTTCAAAGTGCATGTAGCGTACTTTTAAACCTTTAATCTTAAAACTACTTAACGGTACTCTAGTGGTCCTCAAGGTCCAAAACTTTTTAAAACTACACTACATTTCTCGTTTTCCAGGTGAAAGATACATACTAAAGGTCCAAAAAAAAAAACCGGTGACAAGGAAAAGGTACAGTTTAGTACCTTTTTCCTGAGAATGTAGATAACTCGCTAGCCTACTTAGCTAACAATTCTTTGAGTGACTCCAGACAATACATGCAGATGCTAACGTCAGTTTCTTGTAACATTTAAACATCGAAATAAAACTTCTACATGGATACTTACACATAAAATGTCTTAACACTACATTTAAATTGGGGGTTGTTGCAGGAAAACGTGTCACAGCTTGTTATATCTTAATTTTTGGGAATAAGTTTACATTATGTGCATAGACAATTGTTCATTTTAAAGCGTTACATGGAGGACAAGTATGCTGGCCAAGTGGCTTTGCATTGGTATGTATAGAATGACAGCTGTCTAAGTCTCTAAATATGTCTATCTAATATAAGCATCTGTAAACATACGAACCAAAGGATTTACAAGATTTCATGGAGCAGGGAAGAGCTGGAGAACAGTGCTGGCGCATGCTTTCAAGGGAATCATGCTTATTGAAGATCTGACAGTTGTGTTGTCCAGATTCCAGAGCGACAACGGCTCCTCTGTGTGCGTGTTCCCGAGACCCAGCACGACCGAACGCTAACTGCCTCGCAGGCAGCCGCTGGAACTGATTAATGACAAGTTGCCCCCTTCTGCCCTTTTCTCTTTTCCCTTCCATTGGCCCACATTTCTCTCTCGTCTTGTTCTTACTTACTGTCTCTTATTTCTCTGTTACCCTTATTCACCCTTTCTTCTTTTGTGAAATACCCTTGACCTCCATTCTGCTGTAGTAGCAAGGGCAAGCTCGACATGAAGGGCTCATTAAAAGTTTAAAAGAAAAAGAGTCGAGCAGTCAGACAATTCTGGCTCTCTGAGAGCTGCCGTCCTGATCACACTTTGTGCATGTGACTCCCGGCGAACCGAATAGCTGATCTGTGTGACGGGTCCTGTGAGAAGGATGAGGAGGGGCGTGTGTCTTCTGTCTCTCTCTGTGTGTGTGTGTGTACATCAGAAGTTATGCATGCAGATCCATGGCTTGTTACTAGCTATGATGGATCATCGCTACACTGATACATCCTTTATCAGCCTTCTTAACCCTAAATGCATCACAACGACCCAGTTTAAATTGGATTACAATGATTTCCCAGCTTGAAACTTCTTGTGCACTGGCTTGGTTTTTTGTCAATATTGACATAATCATATTGAGAGTAACAAGGAGATGTGTTTGTAAATCTGAATAAAAGTGATTTTTTTAATCGCTGTCCCATTCCCGCCTGTGCACACACCTGCCATCAGGAGGGTCCCCAAACAAAGGGCTTTGGGATTTCCATCGATATTGTTTATGTTGCTATTAATAATATAATATAATAATGAATCGCAATGGTTTTGCTATGAAACCAAAAGGTATGCTGTGGGTCAATGGGACATCTATTGCTGAGCAGTAACAGAACATGAGGATTTTGGAAACATATGTCCAAAGTCCTGGAGCAGTGTGAGACCAATACGTACATCACCAGACTGAATCGGAGCTTACCTGCTTGGAGGCTGTGGATCCACAGGTGCGTAAACTCTCAAGGATCTGAGGACGTCTTCGCCGCCAGGCTCATGAACAGCATGTAGCAGGGTCGGCGCGGATAGGGAACGAGCGTTGGGCGCAAATCCCAAATCCCCAATTCCTGCGTGAAGTCCTGGAGAGAAGAACGTGACAGAACACAAGGAGTCCGGGATCTTCTGAGATCTGGAGCACTTTTTGAAGACGAGGGAAAAGCCGGGCTCCGTTTCTCAGAATCCCACTCGTTATCGTCCTGTGGAGGCTAAGCGGAGCGCGGCGAGCTCACTTTGCGTGCCTGCATTGAGGTCATGCTCAAACTATGCCTGCGCTGTGTTCTGCAAGCTCAGGAAAACCACATCCTCTTACATCTCTACCTCCTCGCTCCTGCTGCGCTCCCTCTCTCTCTCTCTCTCTCTCTAGTGCGCGCTCGTTCTCATTCGCTTGCTCGCTCTTTGATTGTCTGAGATGACAGACCACGCTGACCCAAACGCCGCTCAGCCCCTCCACCCGCTCTCTCTCTCTCTCTCTCTCTCTC